>SJYQ01104741.1:276105-370928 GCA_006410935.1 Redunca redunca
ACTCAGTCATGTTCAACTCTTAGCGACCTCATGGACTGCAGCCTACCAGGCTCCTCCGTCCATGGGATTTTTCAGGCAAGAGTACTGGATTGGGGTGCCATTGACTTCTCCAACTATCAGTCATTAAGGACATGCAAATTTAAATCACACTTAAATATTATTATACCTTTATTAGAATGACTAAAATAGAACAGAGTACCGGGTACTGGCCCGAATGTGGAGCAACTGGAATATTTATATATTGTTAGTGAGAATGCAAATTAGTATAGATATGTGAAAAGTCAGTTTTCTCCAACTTAGACAATGATTTGACTCAGAAATCTCACTCCTGTGTGCTTTCTCAAGAGAAATAAAATACATGTTCACAAAACAAAAATTTAAAAAAAACTAGAAGAACTGTATGGGAAAGTTTATTGCAGTGTTGATAGTTGCCAAAAACTAGAAACAACGCAGATGCCCGTCAACTGTTAAATGGATAAACAAACTGTGGAACAGTATGCAATGCAACTCTATTCAGCAATAAAATGGAAGGATTTATTGATGCATGCAGCACATGGGTAGCTAGCAAATACATGATGCTAAGTGAGAGAAGCCAAATTCAAAAAGCCACAAACTGTATTATTCCATTAATAAGATGTTCTGGCAAAGCCAAAGTGGTACAAAAACGAAAAAGAACAGTGGTAACCAAGGGTTAGATGTGGGGACAGTAGATTGACACATCAGCATTTGAGCATTTTGGGGGGTGATGTAAATGGTGACTCTCTTTATTGTGCTAGTGGTTACACAACCACATGCATTTGTTAAAAATCATAGAATTGTACTTGGATAAAAGAAAAATTTATTGCACATGAATTATTTCCACAAAAGATTTCCCAACCTGGGGACATGGCAAAGGGACTGAGAACCCCCAGGGAATTTGACTTTGAAGGCCAGTGGGATTTGATTAGAGAACTTACACAAGACTGAGGAAACGGACTCTTGGAAGGCAGAAACAAAACCTTGTGCACACCAGGACCCAGGAGAAAGGAGCAGTGACCCCACAAGAGACTGACCCAGACCTGTCTGTGAGTGTCCAGGAGTCTCTGGCAGAGGTGTGGGTCGACAGTGGCCTGTTGCAGGGTCAGGGGCATTGAATACCACAATGCTTGCACAAGACCTTTTGAAGGAGGTCACCATTATCTTCATTACCCCCACAATAGTTTGGTCTCAGGTCAAACAATAGGGAGGGAACCCAGCCCTGTCTATCAACAGAAAGTTGGATTAAAGATTTAATGAACATGGCCCCACCCATCAGAACAAGACCCAGTCTCCCTCAATGTCAGTCTCTCCCATCATGAAGCCTCCAAAAATCTATCTTAATCCATCATAGGGCAGACAGAATGAAAACCACAATCACAGAAAACTAATCAAACTGATCACATGGACCACAGCCTTGTCTAACTCAGTGAAACTATGAGTTATGCCGTGTAGGGCCACCAAAGACAGATGAGTCATGCTGGAGAGTTCTGACAAAACGTGGTCCACTGGAGAAGGGAATGGCAAACCACTTCAGTATCCTTGCCTTGAGAACCCCATGAGCAGTATGAAAAGGCAAAAAGATATGACACTGAAAGATGAATCCCCAGGTTGGTAGGTGCCCAATATGCTACTGGAGAAGAGTAGAGAAATAACTCCAGAAAGAATGAAAGGATGGACCCAAAAAGAAAACAATGCCCAGTTGTCGATGTGACTGGTGAGGGAAGTAAAATCTGATGCTTTAAAGAACAATATTGCATAGGAACCAGATATGTTAGGTCCATGAATCAAGGTAAATTGGAAGTGGTCAAACAGATGACAAGAGTGGACATAGACATTATAGGGATCAGTGACTAAAATGGACTGGAATGTATTAATTTAATTCAGATAACCAGTGTATCTATTATAGTGGGCAAGAATCCCTTAGAAGAAATGGAGTAGCCATCATAGTCAATGAAAGAGTCCAAAATGCAGTACTTTTGACACAATCTCAAAAACAAGATAATGATCTTGCTTCCAAGGCAAACTATTTAATATCATAGCAATCCAAGTCTATGCCCCAACCAGTAATGCTGAAGAAGCTGAAGGTGAATGGTTCTATGAAGACCTGCAAGACCTTCTAGAACTAACATGCAAAGGAGATGTCATTTTCATCATTGGAGACTGGAATGGAAAAGTAAGAAGTCAAGGGATACTTGGAGTAACCGGCGGATTTGGCCTTGGAGGACAAAATGAAGCAGGGAAAAGGCTAATAGAGTTTTGCCAAGATAATGCACTGGTCATAGGAAACAGTCTCTTTCAACAAAAGGAAAGACAACTCTACTTACGGACAGCACCAGATGGTCAATACTGAAATCAGATTGATTATATTTTTTGCAGCCAAACATGGAGAAGCTCTATACAGTCAGCAAAAACAAGACCAGGAGCTGACCATGGCACAGATCATGAACTCCTTATTGCAAAATTCAGACTTAAATTGAAGAAAGTGGGGAAAAGCACTAGACCATTCAGGTATGACCTAAATCAAATCCCTTATGATTATACAGTGGAAGTGGGAAATAGAGTCAAGGGACTAGATATGATAGACAGAGTGCCCGATGAACTATGGACAGAGGTTCATGACATTGTAAAGGAGGCAGTGATCAAGACCGTGCCCCCAAAAAGAAATGCAAAACAGCAAATGGCTGTCTGAGGAGGCCTTACAAATAGCTAAGAAAAGAAGAGATGCTAAAGGCAAAGGAGAAAAGGAAAGATATACCCATCTGAATGCAGAGTTCCATAGAATACCAAGGAGAGATGAGAAAGCCTTCCTCAGTGATCAATGCAAAGGAATAGAGGAAAACAATAGGATGGGAAAGAATAGAGATCTCTTCATGAAAATTAGAGATACAAAGGAACATTTCATGCAAAGATGGACACAATAAAAGACAGAAATAGTATGGACCTCACAGAAGCAGAAGGTATTGAGAAGAGGTGGCAAGAATACATAGAAGAACTATACAAAAAAGATCTTCATGACACAGATAACCACTATAATATGATCAATCACCTAGAGCCAGACATCCTGGAATGTGAAGTCAAGTGGGCCTTAGAAAGCATCACTACAAACAAAGCTAGTGGAGGTGATGGAATTCCAGTTGAGCTATTTCTAGCCCTAAAACATGATGCTGTGAAAGTGCTGCACTCAATATGTCAGCAAATTTGGAAAACTCAGCAGTGGCCACAGGACTGGAAAAGATCAGTTTTCATTCCAATCCCAAAGAAAGGCAATGCCAAAGAATGTTCAAACTACGACATAATTGCACTCACCTCACACGCCAGCAAAGTAATGCTCAAAATTCTCCAAGTAAGGCTTCAACGGAATGTGAACCATGAACTTCCAGATGTTCAAGCTGGATTTAGAAAAGACAGAGGAACCAGAGGTTGAATTGCCAAATGCATAGGATTATCAAAAAAGCAAGAGAGTTTCAGAAAAACATCTACTTCTGCTTTATTGACTACACCAAAACCTTTGACTCTGTGCATCACGACAAACTGGACAATTCTTAAAGAGATGGGCATGCCAGACCACCTTACCTGCTTCCCGAGAAATCTGCATGCAGGTCAAGAAACAACAGTTAGAACTAGACATGGAACAACACACTAGTTCCAAAGAGGGAAATAAGTATATCAGGGCTGTATATGGTCACCCTGCTGATTTTACTTATATGCAGAGTACATCATGCAAAATGACAGGCTGGATGAAGCACAAGCTGGGATCAAGATTGGCAGGAGAAGTATCAGCAACCTCAGATATGCAGATGACACCACCCTTATGGCAGAAAACAGAGAACTACAGAATCTCTTGATGAAAGTGAAAGAGGAGAGTGAAAAAGTTGGCTTAAAACTCAACATTCAGAAAACTAAGATCATGGTATATGGTCCCATCACTTCATGGCAAATAGATGGGGAAACAATGAAAACAGTGACAGACTTTATTTGGGGGGCCTCTAAAATCACTGCAGATGATGACAGCAGCCATGAAATTAAAAGACTCTTACTCTTTGGAGAAAAGTTATGACCAACCTAGACAGCATATTAGAAAGCAGACAAGTTCTGTCTAGTCAAGGCTATAGTTTTTCCAGTGGTCATGTATGGCTATGAGAATTGGACTAAAAAGAAAGCTGAGTGCCAAAGAATTGATGCTTTTGAACTGTGGTGTTGGAGAAGACTCTTGAGAGTCCCTTGGACTGCAAGGAGATCTAACCAGTCAACCCTCCATGAAATCAGTCCTGAATATTCATTGGAAGGACTGATGCTGAAGCTGAAACTCCAACACTTTGGCCACCTGATGTGAAGAACTGACTCATTGGAAAAAAACCTTGATGCTGGGAAAGATTGAAGGTGGGAGGAGAAGGGGATGACAGAGGATGAGATGTTTGGATGGCATACCAACTTGATGGACATGAGTTTGAGCAAGCTCCAGGATTCGGTGATGGACAGGGAAGCCTGGCGTACTACAATCCATGGATTTGCAAAGGGTCAGACACAACTGAGCAACTGAACTGAATTGAACTGAACTGAAATTATAGCATAATAAACCTGACACCTGACTTAATTTTTAAATTTCTTTTTGTATGGAGGTGTCATACATATTTGTCAGACATTTTTCTTAAATGCTTTACATTTTTGATAGTATTTAAGATGGTATTTTTTTTAATTCACTGTTGAACCATTTATTAAATCATAAAGTTATGGTTAATTTTTATGCTGTCTATTAAGGTCCAAGAAACATGCTGACCTGTTACATTATTCTATTCTATTTTTAAACGCTTTTGGATTTTTCTCTATATACAATTATCTCATTAGTGGATTATAAACATTTTGTTTATTCCTACAAACTAAACTAATTTCATGAAGAAATTAAATTTCATAGAGTATATATCATTTATTTAAGTCCACATGGCTTGAAAGTGCCAGAACTATAACTCCAACACTGCTCTTTCAAATGACAATCCCAGAATATTCTTTAATTCTTCGTGTTTTACTTTTATTATTTATTTGCTTTCATTACTTCATTTCAGGTGTTTTTGTGTTGGATGTGTCTTGTTTGTGGCTTCTCAGGTGGCGCTAGTGGTAAAGAAGCCACCTGCCAATGCAAGAGATGAAAGAGAGCTGGATCCCTGAGTTGGGAAGATTTCCCGGTGGAGGGTATGGCAACCCACTCCAGTATTCTTGCCTGGAGAGTCCTATGGACAGAGAAGTCTGGAGGGTTATGGTCTATAGAGTCACAAAGAAACAGACATGATTGAAGCAACTTAGCATGCATGCACATGTATTGTTTGGAAATCTCATTTCTGCTTGCCCAGCACCTATTAACCATTTTCTATTAATAAATCCTGAATTTCCATAAAGAAAATATCCAGTGCTGCCTTCTGTTAATGGCTTTGGGTGGAGTTGGGGTTTGCACATCTCAGAGAAGCACATATGCTTCTATAATAAAGGGTTTAGGGATCAACATATGATTCACTCCAGGCTTATCATCAATCTTTGAAATTTAACAGGACATATTAGAAGGAGAAACACTCTTCCTCACTAGGTTTACAGTGCAATATGATATGCGTGAGCTTGTCAGAGGCTGCTCAGTGGGGAGAATCTCTTTAAAGATGAGGTGATAACACAGGACAACTGAATTGAGGGACAGAGACAGACTTCTTTTTTTAATATAAATTTATTTATTTTAATTGGAGGTTAATTACTTTACAATATTGTATTGGTTTTGCCATACAGAAACATGAATCTGCCACAGGTATATATGTGTTCCCCATCCTGAACCCCTCATCCCATCATGACTTCTGATCTTTGATTCAATTTTCCTGATAGCTAAATTTCTCCCTGGAGTTTTCAGGCATGTGAAACAATAAATTAACTTTTTCTTTTTTTTTTGATTGAACAGATTTCAGTATGAGAGTATCCTCTGATTTACTAAGGCATCAAATAAAACATTGACCTCTCAGTTTCTACTGAGAGGTCTTATATGTAAGGCATAGATAGCATCAAGGGCCTCACAGATTTATAAAGAAGAGAAAGAGTGCACATAAATTTATAAATTTATTATGACGATAACTTTTATACGTTGCCTCAATGTCTGATTACCTCATTTTTGAGACCATTTGTAAAAAAACTGTATTAGATAAATGTGAACCATTCCTTCATTCGAGCCAAGAAGCAAAAATATACTTCCCATTCTACCAGATACAGGGAGAAAAAGTTGGAGTAAATCTTTATCTGACTAAAGAGATATAGTCCTAAAAAACTCAGATTCAGATTTTATTTAATGGCAATGGCATATTTTTGGATCTAGATTATCTAAGCATTTTGAATGTTAAAGATCAGAAGAAGAAGATATGATTCTAAACATTTAAAAATAAACAGCTTTAACATCTGTGGGGAAAAATACAAGATTTGCTAACTAAAGAAGCAAATAAAACCAAGGATCTTCTCAGAACTCACAAACGTCTCTCATTTCTGTTAATCATTTTATTGCCAAACAAAAAGGTGAAAAAATAAAAGTCAAAATCTATACACTGAAAATATTATTACATACCAGTTTTTTTTAATGCCATAAGTTATAAATCAGCCAAAATCTATGGGCTACTTAATCCCAAATGACATGTAACACTTTCAACCCAGCAAAAGGTTAACTGAGTAATTGTTAGGCCATACCAATATAAAATGGGAGAAGAAATTTGACTTTGAGGGAGTTAAAATGTGAAAATTTATGCCTGTAAATATAGATAAAATGTCAATCTCTGTATATAAATAAAGTATATAAATTGACTAAGATCAAGTATGTCTTTGACATATTGTTTTACAGAATTGCATTAGAACTATAGAATAATTCAAAGAAAATTGGCATCTTCATAATGTCAAGTGTTATGATCCATGAACATGAATTCATAAATCATGAAACCATTATGTTCTCTGATTTCTTTCATCAATGTTTTGTGATTTTGAAGCTATACAACCTTTAAATGTTTTATTACATTTATGCATAAGAATTTTACTTTGAGGGAACAATTGTAAATTGTAATTTTTAAAAAAGTGGATTTTCATGTGTATTTTAGTATATAAAAATATAATTGATTTTCATGTGACACTCATGAATCCTTCAACCATACTGAAATCACTGAATAGTTCTTATAATCTTTTTGTAGATTCCTTGAGATTTTCAATATAGAAAATCAAATCATATGGAAAAAGGAATAATTTATTCCTTTTATTTTTTTATCACTTCATTCCACTGATTAGAAGTTCTAGGTTAATATAAGTAGTCAGGGTCAGGGTCTTTTCAAATGAGTCAANGACTCTTGAGAGTCCCTTGGACTGCAAGGAGATCCAACCAGTCCATTCTGAGGGAGATCAGCCCTGGGTGTTCTTTGGAAGGAATGATGCTAAAGCTGAAGCTCCAGTACTTTGGCCACCTCATACAAAGAGTTGACTCATTCCTCTGATGCTGGGAGGGATTGGAGGCAGGAAAAGTATAGGATGACAGAGGATGAGATGGCTGGATGGCATCACGGACTCGATGGATGTGAATCTGAGTGAACTCCGGGAGTTGGTGATGGACAAGGAGGCCTGGCGTGCTGCGATTCATGGGGTCGTAAAGAGTTGGACATGATTGAGCGACTGAACTGAACTGAACTGAATGGGACTGGATGCCATGATCTTAGTTTTCTGAATGTTGAGTTTTAAGCCAACTTTTTCATTCTGCTCTTTCACTTTCATCCAGAGGCTCTTTAGTTCTTCTTCAATTTCTGCCGTAAGGGTGGTGTCATCTGCATATCTGAGGTTATTGATGTTTCTCCCGGCAATCTTGATTCCAGCTTGTGCTTCCTCTAGCCCAGTGTTTCTCATGATGTACTCTGCATATAAGTTAAATAAGCAGGGTGATAATAAACAAACCTTGACGTACTCCTTTTCCTATTTGGAACAAGTCTGTTGTTCCATGTCCAGTTCTAACTGTTGCCTCCTGACCTTCATACAGTTTTTTCAAGAGGCAGGTCAGGTGGTCTGGTATTCCCATCTCTTGAAGAATTTTCTACAGTTTATTGTGATCCACACAGTCAAAGGCTTTGGCATAGACAATAAAGCAGAAATACATGTTTTTCTGGAACTCTCTTGCTTTTTTGATGATCCAGCAGATGTTGGCAATTTGATCTCTGGTTCCTCTGCCTTTTCTAAAACCAGCTTGAACATCTTGAAATTCACAGTTCACGTATTGCTGAAGCCTGGCTTGGAGAATTTTAAGTAACACTTTATTAGCGTGTGCTACTGCTAAGTCGCGTCCAACTCTTGGGAACACATAGATGGCAGCCCACCAGGCTCGGCCACCCCTGGGATTCTCCAGGCAAGAACACTGGAGTTGGTTTCCATCTCCTTCTCCAATACATGGAAGTGAAAAGTGAAAGTGAAGTCATTCAGTGGTGTCTGAATCTTAGAGATCCCATGGACTGCAGGCCACCAGGTTCCTCCGTACATGTGATTTCCCAGGCAAGAGTAGGGAAACTAGTGGTTTTCTCCACTTTCTTCAATTTAAGTCTGAATTTGGCAATAAGGAGTTCGTGATCTGAGCCCCAGTCAGCTCCCGGTCTTGTTTTTGCTGACTGTATAGAGCTTCTCCATCTTTGGCTGCAAAGAATATAATCAATCTGATTTCAGTGTCAACCATCTGGTGATGTCCATGTGTAGAGTCTTCTCTTGTGATGTTGGAAAAGGGTGTTTGCTATGACCAGTGTATTCTCTTGGCAAAACTCTATTAGCCTTTGCCCTGCTTCATTCTGTACTCCAAGGCCAAATTAGCCTGTTACTCCAGTATTTCTTGACTTCCTACTTCTGCCCTCCAGTCCCCTATAATGAAAAAGACATCTTTTTTGGATGTTAGTTCTAAAAGGTCTTGTAGGTCTTCATAGAACTGTTCAACTTCAGCTTCATCAGCATTACTGGTCAGGGCATAGACTTGGATTACCGTGATATTGAGTGGTTTGCCTTCGAAATGAACAGAGAGCATTCTGTCATTTTTGAGATTGCATCCAAGTACTTCATTTCAGACTCTTTTGTTGACTATGATGGCTACTCCATTTCTTTTAAAGGATTCCTGCCCACAGCAGTAGATATAATAGTCAGCTGAGTTAAATTCACCCAGTCCAGTCCATCTTAGTTTGCTGATTCCTAGAATGTCGATGTTCACACTTGTCATCTCCTGCTTGACCACTTCCAACTTGCCTTGATTCATGGACTTAACATTCCAGGTTCCCATGCAATATTGCTCTTTATAGCATCAAACCTTGCTTCTATCACCAGTCCTATCCACAACTAGGTGTTGTTTATGCTTTGGCTCCATCCTTTCATTCTTTCTGGAGTTATTTCTCAACTGATCTCCAATAGCATATTGGGCACCTACTGACCTGGGGAGTTCATCTTTCAGTGTCTTATTTTTTTTGCCTTTTCATACTGTTCACGGGGTTCTCAAGGCAAGAATACTGAAGTGCTTTGCCATTCCCTTCTCCAGTGGACCACATTCCGTCAGACCTTTCCACCATGACCCATCCGTCTTGGGTGGCCCCACACAGCATGCCTTAGTTTCAATGAGTTAGACAAGGCTGTGGTCCATGTGATCAGATTGGCCTGTTGTCTGTGACTGTGGTTTCAGTCTTTCTGTCTCCAATGCCCTCTCTCAGTGCCTACCATCTTACTTGGGTTTCTCTTACCTTGGATGTGGGGTATCTCTTCATGGCTGCTCTAGCAAAGTGCAGCTACTGATCCTTACCTCAGATGTGGGGTAGCTCCTCTTAGCCTTTTTTTATTTTTTCTTGTAGTTGATATCTAATCTCATTGTGTTGTGATCAAAAAAGAAATACTTGATATGATTTTAGTTTTCTTAAATTTATTGAGAATTTTTGTGGCCCAGTGTGTGATCTATCTTGAAAACAAGTCTTTGACTCTTGCTACATGATGATAGCTGGAAATTTCAGCATGTGCTTTTATCAGGTTGAGGTAACTCCTGTCTGTTACTAACATGTTTAGTTTTTGTCATGAATTAATGCTGCATTTTCTAAAATGCTTTTTTCTGGTCAAATGATATGTGACTTGAGTTTTCTTTTTCACTTGTTGATATGGTGAATTAAATTGATTGATTTTCAAATGTCAAAGCAGGCTTTCACACCTAGAGTAGATTTCACTTAGTAATTATGTATTTTTCTTTTTATACATTTCTGGTTTCAGTTTTCTAATATTTTGTTGACAGTTTTTATGTGTAAGTTCATGGGAGATACTGATCTGTAAATTTTTTTTTCCTCTTTCTTTTCTTTTTATTTTGTACCATCTTCACCTGGTTTTGGTATCATGTTGATACTAGTTAGCATTAGTGAAAGTAGCTCAGGCATGTCTGACTCTTTGAGACCCCATGAACTAAATAGTACATGGAATTCTCTAGGCCAGAATACTGGATTGGGTAGCCTTTCCCTGCTCCAGGAGATCTTCCCAACCAGGGATCAAACCCAGGTCCCCTGCATTGCAGCGGATTCTTTATCATCTGAGCAAAAAGTGAAGCCCATAAAATGTGTTGGGAAATGTTCTATGCTCTTTTATGTTCTGAAACACATTGCATTGTTGGATTGTATTATTGGTATTGCTTCAAAAGATTTTCTGAAGAGATTGAGATTGCTGGATCATTGAAAAAACAGTTCCAGAAAAACATCTACTTCTCCTTTATCAACTATACCAAAGCCTTTAACTGTGTGGATCACAACAAACTGTGGAAAATTCTTTAAGAGATGGGAATACCAGACCACCTGACCTGCCTCCTGAGAAATTTGCATGCAGGTCAAGAAGCAACAGTTAGAACTGGACATGGAACAACAGAGTGGTTTCAGATTGGGAAAGAAGATGTCAAGACTGTATATTGTAACCCTGCTTATTTAACTTATATGCAGAGTACATCATGCAAAATGCAGGGCTGGATGAAACACAAGCTGGAATCAAGATTGCCAGGAGAATTATCAATAACCTCAGATATGCGGATGACACCCCCTTACGGCAGAAAGTGAAGAAGAACTGAAAAGCCTCTAGATGAAAGTGAAAGAGAAGAGAGAAAAAGTTGGCTTAAAACTCAACATTCAAAAAACTAAGATCATGGCTTTCGGTCCCATCGCTTCATGGCAAATAGATGGGGAAACAATGGAAACAGTGACAGACTTTATTTTGGGGGGCTCCAAAATCACTGCCAATGGTGACTGCCATGAAATTAAAAGATCTTGCTCCTTGGAAGAAAAATTATGACCAACCTAGACAGCATATTAGAAAGCTGTATATTAGACATTATTTTGCCAACAAAGGTCCATCTAGTCAAAGCTATGTTTTTCCCAGTAGTCATGTATAGATGTGAGAGCTAGACTATAAAGAAAGCTGAGTGCTGAAGAATTGATGCTTTTGAACTGTGGTATTGGAGAAGACTCTTGAGAGTCCCTTGGACTTCAAGGAGATCAAACCAGTCAATCCTAAAGGAAATCAGCCCTGAATATTCATTGGAAGGACTGACGCTGAAGCTGAAACTCCAATATATTGGCCACTTCATGCAAAAATTGTCTAATTGGAAAAGACCCTGATGCTGGGAAAGATTGAAGGCAGGAAGAGAAGGGGACAACAGAGTATAAGATGGTTGGATGACATATCGACTTGATGGACGTGAGTTTGAGCAAGCTCTGGGAGTTGGTGATGGACAGGGAAGCCTGGCGTGCTGCAGTCCATGGGGTCGCAAAGAGTCAGACACGACTGAGTGACTGAACTGAACTGAGAGATTGTATAAAATTGTATTTAACTGTTTGGTAGATTTTTTTCAGTGAAACATCAAGGTCTTGTTTCTCTTTGGAGAGCTTTTAAATTACAAATTCAATTTCTTTAAAGTTAATAGGATTATTTTAGTTGACTATTTCATCTTTATTGAGCCTTAGTATTTTTTGGGTTTTGAGAAATTTGTCTGTTTCTTCTAAACTGAATTTATGATGGTAAAATTGTAGTGTTCTATCATGCTTTCAATGACGATAAGGTCTGTAGTAATACTTCTTGTTCCATTATTGATATTAGATATTTTTGTCTTTGCTATTATTTTATTTATCAGACTTAAAAGTAGAGCTTTATCAATTTTATTTTTTTCTGATGAATCAGCTTTGTTTCCATTGATTTTCTTGTTTTCATTTGCATTGATTTTTGCTTGTGTCTTTATTATTTTTTTCTTATTCTTGTTTTGGGTACTTATTATACTTGGTTTCTTTTTTTTTTAGTGGAAACATTATTGATTGAAGGCTTTAGTTGAATGTCAAATATTTTAATGTGCTGTATTTTCATTTTTATTTAGTTCTATATATATTTTATTTTCTTTGAGATTTCTTCCTTGACCCATAGATTATTTAGGCTATTACCATGTATAGAAAGGCCTTCCCCAGTGGCTCAGCAGCAAAGAATCTGCCTGCAATGCAGCAGACTTGGGTTTGATCTCTGGGTCAGGAAGATCCCCTGGAAAAGGAAATGACAACCCACTCCAGTATTCTTGCCTGGAAAAATCCTGTGGGCAGAGGAGTCTGGTGGGCTATTGTCCATGGAGTCGTGGAAGAGTCAAAAATGACTTAGCAACTAAACAGCAACAACATTATAGAGACTTTCCACTTGGCTTTCTGTTATCAATTTCTATTTGATTATTATTTTAATAGAACATAATATGAACTTTACAATTAGTTTTCATTTGTTGAGGTTTGCTTTGTAGCCCAGGATATGGTTTATATCAGTGAATATTCCATTGGGCTTGAAAAATAAAGTGTATCATGCTATTGTATCAACATACAATAACTACTAAGTTTAAATCAGATGAAGTAAATATATACATGATGCTTAGGCTTTATCTTTTGAGTATCTGATAAAATTGTCCAAGAAAATCTATTGATAACAATAATTATAAAATGGTGATAATCAGAGATTTCCAATTGATTGAGAAGATAAAGTTTTTATAGAAAGAGTGTATTTTTGTCAGATATTAAATGATGAGTAAAACTTCAACATATGAGATTTGAAGGAAAGATATTTTGGGTTTGTTTATATAGGGCATGGAGACAGAAAGAAGAGAAGGGAAGGAGTTTGATCATCTACTCTTCCAGTATATAGGATTCTACTAATAAAATGTTAAACAGAACCAGATCTAAACACTGGACATTGATACAAAAAGATTCCAGATCTCATGACTCTGATGTTTTATGTTTTCTTTCTTGGGAAAGCTCTCTTCTAAGGCTATTAAAAGTCAATAATTTACAGAATGTTAATACAAAATTAGACTTTGGGGAAATAAAAAGTCTAGGCCTGTGAATGTTTCACAACAGTAGTTGATTTCCATTTGAAGCAAAAAAGAAAGGCTTGTTACAAACCACATAAATTATAAAATGCCATGGCAAGTAAGAATCAAAAATTCAAGCCTTTGGGTTAAATAACCAAAACAATTTTTCTGGTAAATAAGAGGAAACATAATTCCCCTAGAATTTAAACATGTATTAAGAAATTATAGCACATATTAACCATATAATGTTTCCTATGGCAGCTAGCAAGTTGAAGTATGAGAATCACTAGAATTAGTCATAGCATGTAGGGAAATTGAAAGATACAGGATACTTTATGCCAAAAGATAAAGTAAAATTTCTTATTTGCTCACATTTTACATATCCACTGTTTATATTTTGCAGATAAAAATGAAGAGTTAAAGACATGCATTGTACAGTGTTATGGTACAAACAGCACATTGTTCCTTTTAAAGGACTAAAAAATTTTTCACCCTATTTATATTTCACTGTATGTATATTACACAGCATATCTTCTTTGGTAAGGTGTTTGTTAAGGCCTTTGACCCATCTTTTAATCATGTTGTTTGTTTCCTTTATTGTTGTGTTTTAGGAGTTTTTCTGTATATTTTGGACAATACATTTTCAGATATATGTTTTGCAGATATTGTCTCCCAGTCTATGTCTTGTCTTTTCATTCTTTTGGCAGGATATTTCACAGTGCAGAAATGTCTAATTTTAATGAAGTCAAGCTTATCAATTCATTGAAATTAACTGTTAAATTGGTGGACTCATAGTAAAGCAGATAGCCCTCTATAATGCTAGTCAGCCTTATCTAATCAGTTGAAGGCCTGGGTTAAACAAGACTGGTAAAACAAGAACAGATGGCCTTAAGAACAGAACTGCAGCACTGACTCTTCCCTGAGTCTCTACCCCGACTATCCACTCCACAGATTTTGGCACTTGTCAGCCTCCATAATGATAAACCAATTCCTTAAAATAAATCTGTTTCTATATACATATATACATGCTACTGTTTCTATTTTTCTGGAGAGTCCTAATTTACTCTTCTTGCTTTATAACCGGGAATAAATCTCCAGGAAGAAAGTTTGTGTAATACAATGCTCACTGTTGTTTGTTTTCTTTTTATCAGAGACCATATTACTGTGCTGCCTGCTGTCCAATGTTTAAAAATTGCATGTTAAATATTTTACCCAGTTTTTAATGTTTTGAGGTGTGAAGGTCAAATTCAGTCCCTATTCTTTCACTGAGGCAGAACTTAAACTCTAATACATGTATTGAATAGAAAACAACTCAATTTCCATGTTTTTTAAAAACTCTTATTCCCTTTTTCTCTAAATATTTAAATCTTAATCTTTTTTCTTAATTTGTCTATTAGAAAAATGTGAACGCTTTTTATTTAACTTGAGGAAAACAAACACTTGTTTAGAGTCAAATCAATATGAGTTCAAATGATGTTTCTACCACCCCACTAAATGCCATGAGCATTTTATGTACTTTCTCCGAGCTTTTATTTCCACATCTGAAAACTGTGGATAATAACTGCTTCACAGATTTACTCAACATTAAGTACCTGGGACAATATGTGCATTCAATAATTGCTAGTGGGGCTTCCCCAGTGGCTCAGTAGTAAAAAGAAAATCTGCCTTCCAGTGCAGGAAGCAAGGGTTAGATCCCTGGTCCAAGAAGATCTCACATGCTGCAGAGCAACTAAGCCTGTATGCCATAACTATTGAGCCTGTGTTCTAGAGCCCAGGAATCACAACCACTGAGTCTACATGCCACAGCTATGAAGCTTGAGTGTCTTAGAGACTGTGCTCCACAACAAATGATGCCACTTCAATGGAAAGTCCAGATACTCCAATAGAGAGTAGTCCCCACTCGCTGCAACTAGAGAAAAGCCCATGAGGCAATGAAGACCCATCACAGCCAAAAACATATAAATAAAACTGCAAAAAAAAAAAAAATTCTAGTATACTAGCACACATTTATGAGAAAATTTCCACTTTTCTCCTCTATCCAAATGGATGCAGAAAGCCAGGAAATATTTATTCCAAGTCTATGCTTTCAAGCCACATTCAGTCTAAGGGTAGATACCTGGTGGTTATAAGAGATTTAAAACTGAGAATGTTCATGTAGAAACCATGTTTCCTACAAAAATATACCAGAGACAAGAAGACAAAGAGAGAGAATGCCCAAGATGGGAAAATATTTCTAATAAATGTTCAATTATTTGGATGCAATTGTTTTAAGGCCCAGAGACCAGTTACATTCTATTTCATGATTTCCATAAGGCATCTCACTACCCTTACAATTGAAGTAAGAAGTGGCAACCTACTCCTGTATTCTTGGAAATTGCAAGGACAGCAGAGCACGATGGGCTACAGTCTATGGGGTCACAAAGAGTTGGACATGACAGCATACATGCACACACCCTTACAATAAATTTTACTTTGGCTTAAGTTAGATTAAATTTTGGCTTTTGGACTTTCAATAATATTATTTATCATTTCTTCAACCTTGATTTTCTTTGTTCCCTTGGGAACTTTAATCACATATTTCACCTTTTGCAATAACCCAGGTTATGATTCACTCTTTCACTCTTTAATATTGTATAAGATATAAAGGAGATAGATTTTATACCAAATATAATGTTTTAAATGAGTTGCAGTGTAGAAGTCAGCATAATTATAAAGTGATCAGCAAAACTATTCCTCAAATATATTTTATAAGCCTTTCAATGTCTCCATTTGTACTGTTTCTTATAATCCTTAATTATAAATTACTTTAACTATAGTCCAACTTTTTCTATAGAGAAAGTAATGAAATATGAATTTTATTCACAAAACAAATAAATTCAGTGTAAAATATGTAAATGCAAAACAAGTTTCCAATGTAACAAAAAATATAGCAGTGATATGCCTCAGTTCAGTTCAGTCGCTCAGTCATGTCCGACTCTTTGAGACCTCGTGAATCGCAGCACACCAGGCCTCCCTGTCCATCACCAACTCCCAGACTTCACTCAGACTCACGTCCCTTGAGTCAGTGATGCCATCCAGCCATCTCATCCTCGGTCGTCCCCTTCTCCTCCTGCCCCCAATCCCTCCCAGCCTCAGAGTCTATTCCGATGAGTCAACTCTCCACATGAGGTGGCCAAAGTACTGGAGTTTCAGCTTTAGCATCATTCCCTCCAAAGAAATCGCAGGGCTGATCTCCTTCAGAATGGGCTGGTTGGATCTCCTTGCAGTCCAAGGGACTCTCAAGAGTCTTCTCCAACACCACAGTTCAAAAGCATCAATTCCTCTGTGCTCAGCCTTCTTCACAGTCCAACTCTCACATCCATACATGACCACAGGAAAAACCATAGCCCTGACTAGGCAGACCTTAGTCGGCAAAGTAATGTCTCTGCTTTTAAATATTCTATCTAGATTGGTCATAATTATACCTAAATAAATATTGTGTAGAGTACTACTCAACATTAATTCATATCATGAATATCTTGCTATAATAACAGAAATTCCCAGGAAACATTTTTGATATACCATTTAAGTATCTTCAGGAAAGACACTACTCAACATTAATTCATATCATGAATATCTTGCTATAATAACAGAAATTCCCAGGAAACATTTTTGATATACCATTTAAGTATCTTCAGGAAAGACCCAAACTGGGTTACAAAGACTCAAAAATCTAGAAAGAACATAAAGAAAATACCTAATCCAGAATCCTGCTTTCAGGTGTTATCATCAGCCTTTATTTTGCACATGGGAAACTTTGATCTAAAAGCATAAGATGCTTCAATCAAAGTCACAAGATTTAAAAATGAAGCCATGGCAAAAATGTATAGCTCATCTATTTATTCATTCAAATATTC
The DNA here is from genome assembly GCA_006410935.1 of Redunca redunca. Classification (NCBI taxonomy): domain Eukaryota; kingdom Metazoa; phylum Chordata; class Mammalia; order Artiodactyla; family Bovidae; genus Redunca; species Redunca redunca. The sequence continues at coordinate 293,377 of SJYQ01104741.1, forward strand.
ACATAAAGGTAGCTATGCAGTGTGTCCTTATTGTGTGTCAGTCACTGTGGTAATTGCTATCCAGAAGTAGTACATTAACCTGACAGAGTATTGGAACTCACAATTTTTATTAAAAAAAAAAAACACAACTCTTTTACATACATTATTTTAAAAGAACTTTAATTATGCAAGATGGACTCACAGATTCTTATTTCAATCAATAGATTATGACTCAGTATTATTACTTCTTAATTTAATGTTCAGAGTTTCACAGATTTGTTCAGTGAAAGCCTTTAAAACTGAATTTTATGTGCATTTGTCTTACAATCGTGACTAGTAAGGATCTTCTTACCTCCTGGTAAAACAAATTGTTCCAGGATTCTTCTGAATATTTCCAGACCCAGCTCTGGAATTAGGCATTTCTCCAAAGAGCCCTGGTTCTTCTTAGTGGATAATAATTTTGAGGAACCAAGATATGGGTGTTTGCTACTCGTGTAATCATTGCTAGGTGTCCTCTGGTCAGATACCCTGACACAGATTCAACATCAAATCTGTGGTATTTTTGCCAAAATTTGCATGATTATTATCATGAAAAAACATCTGAAAAGCCCAAACTGAGACATTTTACAAAATAAATGGTTTACATTCTTCAAAATATAGTAAGCCAATGAATGAAAAAGAAAGATTGAGGAAATATACTACTCAAAGGGAAACTAAAAGAAACGATAACAATGCACCTTATGATAGTGAATTAGATCCTCCTACAGATAAAATAAATAAGTATAAAACCATATAAGTATAGCTTCCCTGGTGGCTCATATGGCAAAGAATCTGCCTGCAAAGCAGGGGACCCGGGTTCAATCACTAGACTGGGAAGATTCCCCTGGAGAAGGAATTGGGAACCTATTCCAGTATTCTGGCCTGGACAAATCCATGGACAGAGGGGCCTGGCAGGCTACAGTTCACGGAGCTGCAAAGAGTCAGACACAACTGAGCGACTTTCACTTTCAAGTACAGTAGTGATTAGTGCTAACACAGAAGTGTATGAGATCAATGTTCTATTTTTATTTATAAGGAAGTGAAAATAAATAAAATGCATGATAAGAGAAATATAATTTACTATATGAAATTCCCTAGCAGTGGTATGATATACTAAATAGCAGTATATTCAGACACACAGAAATGGACACGAGTTCAATTCCCAGCCTTACCAAATTATCAAATTCCAGCCTCCTCATCTTTGAGTATGTGACTTACATTCACACCCACTAACTTTGAGTTGTGAAAATGTTTTAAAAGCTTTAGTGCATTTTACAATTAATAATCATTGCTAAACCTAGTTTAACTTTGGCATTTTTCTTTCTTTGACTCAATTCTGGTATCCTAAGCCCACAGCTCACAATATTACCCAGTTCCCCACAACCCCAAAATAACTTAAAAATACCTTCTTCATTAGGTTTCTGCACTACAGAATTTGCATTATTTTCTGTATGTTATGGCATTGACTCCAAGTAAATTGATGACAAGAAATATGTCTTCATTATCTTCTTCTCTTGTTAATGAAAAGCACAGTATCTGGAACAAAAGCTGGACTCAGTAGTATTTGCTGAGTGAATGAATGGCTCTGGATAGGTGGAAACTCCATTGTATTAAGCCTCCAAATATCTCACTATTTTATCTTAGGAAAATCAGCATAGCACTCTGATTCCTATTTTCTCACCTATAAAATCAGAACTATATATGCTTTAAATGATTCTTGTGAGTCAATGAAAATAATGGGCCTGAATGAACTTAACAAGTGTAATTTGTCATGTGTATCAGTTTCCTGGGGCTGTCATAACAAATTACCACAACCTTAGTGGTAAAAAAAAAAAACAACAGAAACTTATTTTCTCAGTCCCTAGAGTTCAGTGGGCTTCCCTGGTGGCTCAGACTCAATGCTAAAGAATCCACCTGTAATGCAGGAAATCTGGGTTTGATCCTTGGGTTGAGAAGATGCCCTGGAGAAGGGCAAGGCAACCCACTCCAGTATTCTGGCCTGGAGAATCCCTATGGAAGAGTAGCCTGGCGGGCTACAGACCATGGAGTTGCAAAGAATTGAAAACGAGTGAGCGACTAAGCACATGGAGTCTAGAAGTCCAAAATCACAGTGTCAGCAGTGTTGGTTCCTTCTGAAGTCTTTCTGGAGGAATCTATTCCATGCTACTTTCCTAACTTTTGGTAACTTCGACAATCTTTGGTATTCCTTGCTTGTACATGCATCGCTTCAATCTGTCCTTGTCCTGCATGGCTTACCTTTGTGACCCTGTGTCTGTCTCTCCTTTTTTGTCCTTTTATAAAGGCATTCATGATTGTATTTAGAATATTAAAAAAAAAAAAGGGAAAAAGAAATTCACCCATTTCCTGAATGCAATACAAAGTTGCTTTTATGCTTTAAGTCTGAGCTGTTGATAGTCTCCTAGCATTTGGATGGAGTTGATGTGGTTCTCACTGCCTCTGGTAGTACCTCTTACAAAGTTCTATAATTGATAATAGCAGGCAGCTATCTCTGTGTAGTAGAAAAAGTTGGTGCCATCGGTAGGAGTAAGTAGTAGCAGCTTTTGAAATTTCTGTAGAAATTACCCACTAGAAATACTTTAAAATAGAACTATCATGTGATCCAGCAAGCCACTGTTAGGTACATATTCTAAGGAAAATCACTATCCTGAACAGATATCTCTACCCACATGTTTAAATAAAGAAGAAAGAATGGATATTTAAAAAAAAAAAAAAAAGAAAGAAGGGAGGGAGGAAAAGGAAGAAAGGAGAAGAAAACATGTGACATCAGCATAATCCCATTTTATTCTATTAGGTGTATCACCTTGAATTACATAACTTTTTAAAAAGTATACAAATTCCCAGGTCTCCCACATTACAAGTGGATCCTTTACCAGCTGTGCCACAAGGGAAGCACACAATTTGCCTTAGATAATGCCAAAAGAAGACATAATTGACTTTAAGTAGTTTTCTCTGAAAATATTTTTATAAAAGTAAGAAAGTACAATACTACAAATTTTTTCTCATCTTTTAGAGAGGTCTACCCTTTGCTAAAGTAGGAAGTCAAGAAACACCTGGAGTAACGGGCAAATTTGGCCTTGGAGTATGAAATGAAGCAGGGCTAAGGCTAATAGAGTTTTGCCAAGAGAACGCACTGGTCGCAACAAACACCCTCTTCCAACAACGCAAGAGAAGACTCTACACATGGACATCACCAGATGGTCAACACCGAAATCAGATTGATTATATTCTTTGCAGCCAAAGATGGAGAAGCTCTATACAGTCAGCAAAAACAAGACCGGAAGATGACTGTGGCTCAGATCATGAACTCCTTATTGCCAAATTCAAACTTAAATTGAAAAAAGTAGGGAAAACCGCTAGACCATTCAGGTGTGACCTAAATCAAACCCCTTATGACTATACAGTGGAAGTGAGAAATAGATTTAAGGGACTAGACCTGATAGATAGAGTGCCTGATGAACTATGGACGAAGGTTCGTGACATTGTACAGGAGACAAGGATCAAGACCATCCCCATGGAAAAGAAATGCAAAAAAGCAAAATGGTTGTCTGAGGAGGGCTTACAAATAGCTGTGAAAAGAAGAGAAGTGAAAAGCAAAGGAGAAAAGGAAAGATATTCCCATTTGAATGCAGAGTTCCAAAGAATAGCAAGGAGAGATAAGAAAGCCTTCCTCAGTGATCAATGCAAAGAAATAGAGGAAAACAACAGAATGGGAAAGACTAGAGATCTCTTCAAGAAAATTACAGATACCAAGGGAACATGTCATACAAAGATGGGATTGATAAAGGACAGAAATTGTATGGACCTAACAGAAGCAGAAGATATTAAGAAGAGGTGGCAGGAATACACAGAAGAACTGTACAAAAAAGATCTTCACAACCAAGATAATCACGATGGTGTGATCACTCACCTAGAGCCAGACATCCTGGAATGTGAAGTCAAGTGGGCCTTAGAAAGCATCACTAGGAACAAAGCTAGTGGAGGTGATAGCATTCTAGTTGAGCTCTCTCAAATCCTAAAGATGATGCTGTGAAAGTGCTGCCCTCAATATGCCAGCAAATTTGGAAAACTCAGCAGTGGCCACAGGACTGGAAAAGGTCAGATTTCATTTCAATCCCAGAGAAAGGCAATGCCAAAGAATGTTCACTGAAACATGTATACTATCAAGTAAGAAACGAATCGCCAGTCGATATCTGATGCAGGATGCAGGATGCTTGGGACTGGTGCAAGGAGAGGACCCAGAGAGATGGTGGTGCAGGTATACTATATCTCTGTGTTTCCCCCCAGATTTGATTGAACTGTTAATCTGATTTGAAAGTTTGTACATAAAAAAAAAAAAAATGCAAAGGCAGAAGTAATTTCAGAGGAAAAAAAAAAAACAAAGAATGTTCAAACTACTACACAATTGTTCTCATCTCACACGCCAGTAAAGTAATACTCAAAATTCTCCAAGCCAGGCTTCAGCAATACGTGAACTGTGAACTCCCAGATGTTCAAGCTGGTTTTAGAAAAGGCAGAGGAACCAGAGGTCAAATTGCCAACATCCTCTGGATCATCAAAAAAGTGGGACAGTTCTAGAAAAACATCTATTTCTGCTTGATTGACTATGCCAAAGCCTTTGACTGTGTGGATCACAAGAAACTGGAAAATTCTGAAAGAGATGGGAATACCAGACCACCTGATCTGCCTCTTGAGAAACCTATATGCAGGTCAGGAAGCAACAGTTAGAACTGGACATGGAACAACAGACTGGTTTCAAATAGGAAAAGGAGAGTGTCAAGGCTGTATATTGTCCCCCTGTTTATTTAACTTCTATGCAGAGTACATCATGAGAAATGCTGGGCTGGAAGAAGCTAAAACTAGAATCAAGATTGCCAGGAGAAATATCAGTAACCTCAGATATGCAGATGAAACCACCCTTATGGCAGAAATTGAAGAGGAACTTAAAAGCCTCTTGATGAAAGTGTAAGAGGAGAATGAAAAAGTTGGCTTAAAGCTCAACATTTAGAAAACTAAGATCATGCATCTGGTCCCATCACTTCATGGAAATAGATGGGCAAACAGTGGAAACCATGTCAGACTTTAATTTTTTGGGCTCCAAAATCACTGCAGATGGTGATTGCAGCCATGAAATTAAAAGACACTTACTCTTTGGAAGGAAAGTTATGACTAACCTAGATGGCATATTCAAAAGCAGAGACCATATTGTATTGGTTTTGCCATACATCAGCATGAATCCACCACTGGTATACACGTGTTCCCCATCCTGAACACCCCCTCCATCCTCCCTGCCCGTACCATCCCTCTGGGTTGTCTCAGTGCACCAGCCCCAAGCATCCAATATCATGCATCGAACCTGAAAGAATAAAAAAAAAAGCAGAGACATTACTTTGCCAACAAAGGTCTGTCTAATCAAGGCTACGGTTTTTCCAGTGGTCATGTATTGATGTGAGAGTTGGACTGTGAAGAAAGCTGAGCACCAAAGTATTGATGCTTTTGAACTGTGGTGCTGGAGAAGACTCTTGAGAGTCCCTTGGACTGCAAGGAAATCTAACCAGTCCATCCTAAAGGAAATCAGTCCTGGGTGTTCATTGGAAGGACTGACGCTAAAGCTGAAACTCCAATACTTTGGACACCTCATGCAAAGAGTTCTCATTGGAAAAGACCCTGATGCTGGGAGGGATTTGGGGCAGGAGGAGAAAGGAACAGAGGATGAGATGGCTGAATGGCATCAGCGACTCGATGGACATGAGTTTGAGTAGACTCTGGGAGTTGGTGATGGACAGAGAGCCCTGGCATGCTGTGATTCATGGAGTGGAAAAGAGTCAGACATGACTGAGCAACTGAACTGATGGATTGACTGACCATTGCTATCCTCATGGATGAAAGGAAAATCAACGTTATTGCAGAAAGAACTTCAGGATATTAAAAAACTTAATTCTGCGTTTAAAATCCTGCATATTTTCAGTCTTTTAAAGGGATTTTTAAAAAATACATATCTTGGAACGTGAGTTACTTTTGCTTTTGAATTAATCGATCATTTAGGTAGAAACCTGTATATGCCACCTTCCCATACTAGCAACTTCTAAAAGCTCTTCAAATACTTAAAAGATAATATGATTTTAAAAATCACATAGATAAGTGATCTTTTAGAACTGAGAGATTGGGAGGGAATGGGTAATGACAGCTAATGAATATGTTTCTTTTGGGGGTGGTGAGAATGTTCTAAATTGATTGCAGTGATGGTAGTACCTTTCCGTCAACATACCAAAAAAGTCATTGAATTACACACTTTAAGAGGATGAACTTTATGGTTTGTGAATCTTATCTCAATAAAACTAATAAATTTTTCATTAAAAAGTGACATAGAAATTAAATTTCTTTGACTCATTAAAATTTTAAAAAATAAAATTAATTGTCTATTAGAGAATGAGATGGTTAGAGAGCATCACCGACACAATGGACGTGGGTTTGTGTGGACTCTGGGAGTTGGTGATGGATGGGGAGGCCTGGTGTGCTGAGGTTCCTGGGTTTGCAAAGAGTTGGACACGACTGATTGGCTGAACTGAACTGAGAAAAATCTTGATGATTCTAATACCTATATCAAAAAGAATACAATACTCAATCAATATATCAGAGATTTTTGCCATGTAAAGAAAAAATCATTCACATTGAATTATTAGTGTTTTATAAAGGTGAAAACATATCTAGAATGTTCTTTGTTTTGCTAAAGAAGAGACTTCAAGTGGAAATATAGTATCTGTGTCCTCAAATATATAAGACACATAGTGAATGATAATTTCACTCATGCTTCCATGTAAGTTTTTATCAAACTTCCTTTAGTGTTATACCNTGTTATACCATACTACCATTTCATATCCGATCTCAAAATTATTAGCACTGTGAAAAAGTTGAAGCCAGCAGAATGAGGAAATAGTCATCACCCAAAGCTTTCAACTCTGTATTAACATAGACAATAGATTTGAAAAGAAAGACCTATCACCAAGGAAACATCAGATCCCTGAGGTTTCCATTTCCCAGAACATACCTGCAAGTCAGTACCCACCTTTCAGTTTTTGTTACAAAATAAACTATTGAAATTTACTCATGCAGTTTTTCTTTCAGACATTTAGCTAGGTCAATATTCACTATTTCTTTTTATATTTCATTTTTCAATTCCTCCCAAGACATAATTTAGAGATATGTGGATTGAATGAATGATGTCATTTAGATTTGTGTATTTGTAAGAATCCAAATATTCATTCATCTACAGCAATATGTTGCTATTATAACACGAACACTTGTTGCAGTAATATTAATTACCCAGAGCCTGTTACATAATTTATGTTGCTGAGTGTACAATGAAAGTGTGTTTTCAAAAAGCAAAAGAAATGTGTCATTAAAATTACTAACATTTTCCTTTCTTCAGTTGTTTTTCTCTTGACTTGTCATAGTGATTTTTTTCAATTCATTCATTCAAAGAAAGGGCCTCCCTGGTGGCTCCAGACAATAAAGAATCTGCCTGCAATCCCTGGGTTGGGAAGATCCCCTGGAGAAGGGAATGGCAACCCACTCCAGTATTCTTTCCTGGGAAATTCCATGATCAGAAGAGCCTTGTAGGCTACAGTCCATGGCATCACAAAGGGTCAAACACAACTGAAAGGTTAACACTTTTCAAGCAAAGAAATTTAAAAGCATTAGTACACATTTTATTATAAGCTTCCCTGGTGGCTCAGAGGTTAAAGCGTCTGCTTCCAATGCAGGAGACCCACATTCAATCCTGGGTTGGGAAGATCCTCTGGAGAAGGAAATGGTAACCCACCCCAATATTCTTGCCTGGAGAATCCCGTGGATGGAGAAGCCTGGTAGGCTACAGTCCATGGGGTCGCAAAGAGTTGGACACGACTGAGTGACTTCCCTTTCACTTTCACTTTATTGTACATCTTTATATTGTACATATATTATGTACAATATAAATTGTACATATATAATATTGTACATTAATCTGCATTAAATGCCAGATTTAATGCAAGTATAAGAGCATTTAAACTACATGCGGAATCACTGAAATCACAAAATTTGTATTTTGTACTCGGTACTGTTGTTGTTCAGTCACCCAATCATGTCTGACTCTTTGTGAACCCATGGACTGCAGCACACCAGGCTTCCCTGTCCTTCACCACCTGCTGGAGCTTGCTTAAATCCATGTCCATTGAGTTGATGATGCCATCCAACCAACTCGTCAGTTGTTGTCCCCTTCTCCTCCTTCATTCTATCTTTCCCAACATCAGGGTCTTTTCCAGTGCATCAGCTCTTTGCATCAGGTAGCCAAAGTATTGGAGCTTCAGCATCAGTCCTTCCAATGAATATTCAGGGTTGATTCCCTTAGGATTGACTGGTTTGATCTCCTTGCAGTCCAAGGGACTCTCAAGAGTCTTCAATACCAGAGTTGGAAAGCATCAGTTCTTCCATCCTCAGCCTTCTTTATGGTCCAAGTTTCACATCCATATATGACTACTGGAAAAACCACAGCTTTGACTAGATGGATCTTTGTTGGCCAAGTAATGTCTCTGCTTTTTAATATGCTGTCTAGCTTGGTCACAGATTTTCTTCCAAAGACCAAGAATCTTTTAATTTCATGGCTGCAGTCACTATCTCCAGTGATTTTGGAGCCCAAGAAATTAAAGTCTGTCACTGTTTCCATTGTTTTCCCATCTATTTGCTATGAAGTAATGGGACCCAGTGTCGTGATCTTTGTTTTTTGAATGTTGAGGTTTTTTTTTTTTTTTTTAACTTTTAATGCTTTACAGAATTTTGCTGTTTTCTGTCAAACCTCAACATGAATCAGCCATAGGTAGACATATATACCCTCCCTTTTGAAACTCCCTCCCATCTCCCCCACCCCCAGCCCTCCCCTCTAGGTTGATACAAAGCTCTTGTTTGAGTTTCCTGAGCCATACGGCAAATTCCCACTGGATATCTGTTTTACCTATGGTAATGTAAGTTTCCATGTTGCTCTTTCCATACATCTCACCCTCTCCTCCCCTCTCCCCATGTCCATAAGTTTATTCTCTATATCTGTTTCTCTATTATTGCCCTGTAAATAAATTCTTCAGTGCCATTTTTCTATATTCCATATATACGTGTTAGAATATGGTGTCTTTCTCTTTCTGACTCACTTCACTCTGTATAATAGGTTCTAGGTTCATCCACCTCATTAGAACTGACTCAAATGCATTCCTTTTTTAAGGCTGAGTAATATTCGATTGTGTATATGCACGACAACTCCTTTATCCATTCATGTGTCAGTGGACATGTAGGTTACTTCCATGTTTTAGCTATTGTAAATAGTGCTTCAGTGAACAATGGGATACATGTGTCTCTTTTGAATGTTGAGTTCTAAGCCAGCTTTTTCACTCTCCTCTTTCACCTTCATCAAGAGGCTCTTTAGTTCCTCTTTGCTTTCTACCATTAGAGTGGTGTTATTTGCATATCTAAGGTTATTGATATTTCTCCCGGCAATCTTGATTCCAGTTTGTGCACTATCCAGTTCAGCATTTTGCATTATGTACTCTGCATACAAGCTAAATAAGCAGGGTGACAATATACAGCCTTGACAAAGTTGGTGCATGTATATGTAATTCATTCTTACTAGAGCAGCAAAATATTGCATGAAGTGAACTTGATTGATTTTATTTCACTTCTTGATATTGCATATTCTACTAACACACTCTACCTCCAGGTACTGATGAGCAATGAAAGATTGAAAGGCAAATGCATTATGTGGTACCTTATCTTTCCCTTTCTTTCTATGTCATCATTTTTAGCACAAGTGATTAAGCAAGGAAGTAAAATGAGTAAGAAAAGGAGATGATGGCTTGGTCACTTATGTTTGTTAGGACACAATGGCCTTCTTTCTTCATTCAGAATGTTCTGATTTGGTTAGAAAGTATGGCTTCCCAGGGTTGTCCTTGTCATCCTACTTTGTTGTAACATAGCACACTTGTATGCACTTCGTCTTTCTTTCTTTTTTTTTTTTTTTTTGGTCTTTCTTTTATTTTTTTTAAATTGGGGTATAGTTGCTTTACCATTATGTGTATGTTTCTGCTATACAATGAAGTGAGTCAGCCATATATACATACATTCATCCCCTCCCTTATAAACCTCCCTCCCACTCATCATCCTACCCCTCTATGTCATCACAGAGCACTGAGTTGTGCTCCCTGCACTATACAGCATGTTTCCACCAGCAATCTTTTTTATACATGGCAGTGCACATATGTCAGTCCTAATTTCCCAATTCCTCCCACCCCTTACCCACCACTGGGTCCATATGTCCATTCCCTATGTCTGTGTCTATTGCTGTCCTGCAAATACATTCATCTACACCATTTTTCTAGGTTTCATATACATGCATTAATATGTAATATTTTTCTCTTTATGACTTCACTCAGTATAACAGACTCTAGGTCCATCAGTGTGTCTACAAATGATCCAAATTTGTTCCTTTTATGGCTGAGCAATATTCCATTGTGTATATTACCATATTTTCTTGATCCATTCATCTGTCGATAGACATTTGGGTTGCTTCCATATCCTGACTATTGTAAATAGTTCTGCAATGAACATACAATGAGGTGTCACATCAGTCAGAATGGCTATAATTGAAAAATCCACAAACAATAAATGCTGGAGAGGATGTAAAGAAAAAGGAACCCTCTTGCACTGTTGGTGGGAATGTAAGTTGATATAGCCACTATGGAAAACAGTATGGAGGTTCCTTAGAAAACTAAAAATAGAACTACTATATGATCCAGCAATCCCACTTACTGGACATATATTCTGAGAAAACTATAGTTCAAAAGGACACATGTACCCCAATGTACAATGTTAACTGAAATCTATTATTACTGTGGTGTCATCACTATTTCCATGTAATAGTGCAAAGCAAGTATTACCTTACTGAATTCATTATGTTTGTATAGTAATTTACAGTGCATAATTCTTTGTTTGTTTTTGGTTCATTAAGATGTTATTTACTGTGAGGGTTAATTCCAAAAGACCTAGAATTAACTTCATTAACCTATGTTACTGGAATACCTACACAGCACTAACGCTTGGTCAAGGCATGATGCCATGCTGCGGCGCTTAGTTGCTCAGTCATGTACAACTCTTCACCACCTCCTGGACTGTAGCCCACCAGGCTCCTCTGTCCATGTGGATTCTCCAGGCAAGGAATATTGTGGTGGTTTGGCATGCCCTCCTGCAGGGGATCTTCCTAACCCAAGGATCGAACCCAGGTCTCCCACATTGCAGGCGGATTCTTTACCAGCTGAGCAACAAGGGAAGCCCCAAGGCATGATATATAATTGCTAATAGTGTTCCTTTGTAGTCATATGTCCAAAGGAGCTCGAAGATGATTTACACTAGTTTATCGACATTATTTAATCAACAGAAGTGAGACTGATGATTTGTATCAGTCAAGATTCCAGTATAGACTCTATGGTTCCAAGATGTTCTGTTCACACATCGATAGTTTCTGACCCAAGAAAGGAAGCACTTACACAGCCCTTACACACAGTCAGTGCTCTTGCCTGGATTCTCAGGTTTGAGGTCTTTGGCTATGAGGCACATCAATACTTTAATACTGTTTCTCCACTTTACCCTTTCCTTTCAATAAATGTTAGATTTCTACACATGTCACTTTGGGTCCTGTCATCTTTTTCAGCAATTAATCCTGTCTAACTAATACCATTAGTTCGTTAACATAGTCTATGTTTCAATAATTTATGAGCACAATATTTAAAATTTATTATTTCTAAAAATTTGTATAAGCAACCCCATAATCAGGATATACTTTACTTCTCCAACCTAAAGCATTTCTTGTGCTCCTTTGCAGCTGACCCCACTTGCCCCATACTAGGCAATCAGTCTTAGAAAGTTCCAATTCACTTCTCCCTTCTAGGAAAGCTGAACAGAACGTAACTCCCAAATTTTATACCTACGTGCACTGAGACACTACAGCCCATTTGCAAGGCTGTTTTGAAATATTTCACATATTTGAATAAACACAGATACCACATAAATTACAGCTGTTAAATTATTTGAATCTAACCAATAAACAAGACTCCTAGGTGATTCTTTGGTCTGAGGCATCATGAAGAAATTACTGATCATCAGTTAGTCCTTTGGACTTAAGAAATTTGTGAATGTCTGATATTAATCTCACTGTGAAGAGGAAGGCAGATGTCACTGATGCCTGAATGAGGGGAAGCATATTGTTCACAATTATATTGGCAGAAAGTAGCACCATAGCAACAACTAGAAATGAGTACATTAGATGGGAGTTGTCTCCTGCAAGAATCAAGATGTTCACAATCAGAGATTGATGACTGAGACAGCTGCTCAAGATCTCATCAGAGCTGTACGCTGACCTGATCTGCTATCAGTAGAGCAAGGCTTCCATTGTCATGGCAACAAGAAGACTGCCAAACTCCCAGCGTCACATCTGCTATCCAAGAAGGAAAGAAAGAAATAGAATAGCTAAGAGGCAAAATGAATAAGACATCCTAACAGTTTAGTCTAAATTTAAAAATAACTTCCTTAACAATTAGCCTAGAGAATTCCTTTTGCATCTTCAGTTCAGTTCAGTTCAGTTCAGTCGCTCAGTCGTGTCCGACTCTTTGCATCTTATTGGCCCGAAAAGGGTTATATGACCATGCCTGACAACAATAAAGGAAATGGAGTATTTTATTTTCTAGACTTTAGAGGACATCAGTTGAAAATGACTTCTGAGTGCAAATAAATATAAGGCAAAAGGAGAAGAGGGCAACAGAGGATGAGATGATTAGATAGCATCACTGACTTAAAGGACATGAGTTTGAGCAGATTCCGGGAGATAGTGAAGGACAGGGAAGCCTGGTGTGCCACAGTCTACGGGACCACAAAGAGACATGACTGAGGGACTGAACAACAAATATAAAACAGCAATATCTTAGTATCTCAGAATATTATTCCAATAAATGCTACTGCAACTTACTTGTTTCTAAATATGCTGTGCTGCTTATAAGTAACCTGCTCTGGTACAGCATATGAAAAAGTTATGAAACATTGTATCCCTTTTGTTGGGAAGAAAGCATATAGTTTGTGAGCTGAAATAAATTTTTACCATTCTATAAAGGTCTTATATCCAATGATTGTGTCTTGTGCCATTACCTAAAATCCAACTGAGTTCACAAAGTATTAATAATTGTTGTAGTAAAAATTGTCTGTTTGTTAGGGTTTTAATCTTTTGCATTCTTACCAGGATATCGTGTGATACTCCATGAAGCAGACTGCTTATCCTCGTTTCTTCCACTTCATTGAATAATTGGCCTTCTTGAGGTAGAAGAATATAGATGGAAACTTGTCAATGATAGACATTTAATCAACTAAAATTGGCTTTACTAGTTTTGGGTTATGATAAATTTAGAAATTACTGACAGGTATCAGAATTTTGGGGTTAAATTAATAACTAATAATTAAAATTTTCTGGACATTACAAATTCTGTAAATATACTTGAAAGTTTAATTCATTCTTTTGGTATTAAATGGCATCATAAAGTGAATTTAAGGCAGTGTTTAAATTTTATGTATTGAGCATTACATTTGGCATTTTATGGGACATTTATTATCTTTCTAGATGAATATCCTTTTAAAGAACTTAGAATAAACAATGTGCATAAGAAACAAGTGTGCTGATAGACCATGACATAAAAAAGAAGGCAATAAATAGGGAATGCATTCAATAGTTAGTGTTGATTTTAAGTACATATATGAATCTTTATTACATTTCTAAGACATTTAACTCCCACTTGAAATTTGAAGCAGTTTTAGATATCAAAATTCAAGTAATTCTGAATGTCTTAGGGAGATTTTTGAATGCAGAACACATAATAATGCATAATCCAGTTTCCCTACTCATTTCTTTATAGTACTACTAACCTGAATACCTTGGGCTTCCCTGGTGACTCAGCTGGTAAAGAATCTGCCTGCAATACAGGAGACCTGGGTTGGGAAGATCCCCTGGAGAAGGGAACTGGCTACCCACTCCAGTATTCTGGCCTGAAGGATTCTGTGGACTATATAGTCCATGGGGTTGCAAAGAGTTGGACATGACTGAGCAATTGTATAGCCATAGCAACCTGAATACCTGTATTAAGTTTCTATTCATCCTGTGTCTTTGGAATAATTTAAATAGAGGCACTATAGCTCATTAATTTTTTCAGCTAGTAAAACAATGATTTTGTTCCATGTTATCCTATTTCCAAGCTCACCTATACCTGCGGGTCCCAATAGTAGGATATCCATTACCAATTAGCATTTAATCCTAGAACTTAGTGTCTTAGGAAGAAGAAAAGTACAAAAAAAAAATGGAAGATTTATGTCAGAAGGAAGGCAAAGTAGACAGTCTGACGTTTCTACACTCATGAATATGAAAAGGGAAAAATGGGGACAGAGTTAGATGGACGAGGTCAAATTCCAGGACTATTATTTCCCTGCAGTGTTTTCCTTGAATCTACTTAGCAGTTAAAATTTTTAAATATACGGAAAGGTATGGGAGAATCTAGAACCCCTTGACTCTTGAGTGAGATGAATAATGTGGAATATGAGTAAGAGGAGGACAAGCAGATGAGATGCAGTTGGACAGGGTCATTTATTTTGTGTCACCTGCACATGGCAATCAAAGATTGAAAGTTCCCACCAGCCCTAATAAGAGGATGGAAAGTTACTGAAAGAACCAGTGGATCAGCAGATGCTAGGTTGGAGAAAGGACTAGGGAACATCATTTCTATGACCTTTTTGTGGTGAAAATACCCTCTTCCACAGGAATTTCTTGCTCTGAAGGGTATACCAACCCATTTGGACATTGCTCCTTATTTTGCCCCATGTGCAACTTAGCAGCAGCAGCAGCAACGTATATAAGAGGCTATAGCCTGAAATGCTTATTTGCAGTAGAATGTGGTGGAACAGGGTCCATGAGACAGTGCATGTCCTTTCTTGAAGGTTTGGAATTCACTCAAATCTAGGGAACAGTTGCCATAAAATAGTGTTGGCCTAATGTTGCTACATGTTCTAACATTTAAAGAAAAATCATAAATCTTTATCATACTTGGATCTTCTGCATTTTTCAATAAGATCAAATAATCCAGTTTAAAAAGAAAAACAGAAGCCAAATAAAGCATGTGATTCATTAGCCACCAGTTTGCTGACTTTGTGATAGAGAATATGCTGGTTGCTCCTTCACAAATCAGTTCTTTAAACATGTGAGAACACACAAAAAAATCCTAAAATTTAGGTTAACATGCATTTTTCCCAGATAGGCAGGGTGTATGACCCAAACACATTTTCCTTGTATTCTTGTTTTCATTTATTTTTTCAGCTACTTCAGTTTGATAGTCTTGAGCTCATCCAGTTCATATGAAATGTATGTGCTTTTCTGCATCATTCCATGTAAGCTTAAGCACCAAAATACTTAATCCAAGGCTATGAGTTGCTATCAAACAAATTTTTTAGGTTTACCTGAAACAATCACTAATGAAGAGAAACTTTTGTTTTCTTTTTCCTAGTTTGTTTATAATATTTTCTTTTGTGTATCTTTGAAATTTCACCCTGTTGTCTCTATGTTGCCTTTTTTTTAGTTATGATAATTTTATAGAATACTTTCTTTTCCTCAAAAATTAGAGTAACATTCTGAAATTATAAGCATACTTCATTTAGTATCCATTTAGATGAAAAACATCATCAAATTATTGAATTAACTTCTATCTAATTTCTGTGCATGCAAGAAGACAATAGACAGTAGTGACACTGTTTTTATAATTATTTTACTAGAAGAGTGTACCAAACATATTTTTTTCTTATTATTTGCTTTAAAAATATTAGTTCAAAGAAGTCTTATAGATGATGATAAACAGCAGTTGGAGTCACATGGCAAACACGTGGCACCTTACAAATCCTTCTGATATGAAGTTGAGCTCAATAATAAAATATAACATTCCCAGAATCAGAAACTGAAGGGAAAAAATGCTCAAAGGCAGTTTGGTAAATATGAGTTTACATAATAGTGACTCATGAGCTGGCTAGTTCTAAATATAAGCCAAAGAAATGGATAGTCATACTTTAGTGCCCATAGTGGTGGGGAGGGGAGACTTAACTTGAAATTATTTAAGATAGAAGCATTGAAACTGAACTCATTTATGGTAATTATGAAAAATGTTTAGCTATTTAAATCAGTAAAATAGTAGTTTCTGTTTAAAACTCTAAATGTCATGACTGATTAAGTTTAAATATATGGAAGATTAAAAATGATGGTGTATAATGTGTTTCGCAAGTATGGATGTGAAAGTTGGACTCTAAAGAAAGCTGAGCACAGAAGAATTGATGCTTTTGAACTGTGGTGTTGGAGAAGACTGTTGAGAGTCCCTTGGACCGCAAGGAGATTCAACCAGTCCAAAGGAGATCAGTCCTGGGTGTTCATTGGAAGGACTGATGTTGAAGCTGAAACTCCAATACTTTGGCCACCTGATGCGAAGAGCTGACTCATTTGAGAAGACCCTGATGCTGGGAGGGATTGGGGGCAGGAGGAGAAGGAGACGACAGAGGATGAGATGGCTGGATAGCATCACTGACTCAATGGACATGGGTTTGGGTGAACTGCAGTTGGTGATGGATAGGGAGGCCTAGTGTGCTGTGGTTCATGGGGTCGCAAAGAGTTGGACACGACTGAGTGACTGAACTGAATTGAATGTGTTTGAGGAAAATGAAACTAAAGTGTTGTTAAGGTTCTGGTTATAGGCAGAAAAAAGTTAAAAGCATCTGTTAACATTAGATTTTGTTATGAATGTGTGCTGTACTCTCTAGAAAAAAACCTTAAAACAGGAAATTTATAATATACAACTTCTAACCAAAAAAGGAGAAAAATATTTTAAAATATTTCATCATTTCAGAGAGGGAAAATATTTAGAAAAGTAAATACAGAGTAAGTGTTAACTGGAAAATTGTATTTTAAAACAAAAGTGTATCAATAATCCCAAAATATGCAAAATGATTCATTGTTTCCTTTATGAATATTTAAATTGTATATAAAAGTTAGTCCAATTATATGCTGGTACAAATAAATAGGGAATTGAAAAATGAGATGATGAGTCTTCAATTGCATTAAGCATTGAGACACATCAAGGTGAAAGTGCAGAATACCACACAAGTAGAACAAATAAACCGATGAGTATTTCTGATGGAAGGGAGGTTAAAGATCAAGAGCCTTGCTCACACTAGGCAGTTAACTCCTAAAGAGCAGGGATCAATTCTTGTTTTTCTTTAAACTTTCAGTGTCTAGTAGAGTACCTCACTTTCAAGTACTCTCTGACCTTGAAGAGCTTCCAAGACAAAAGGAAACTCATGTTATGATAGAAGTATAAATTAAAGTGATGTAAGAGCAGAGAGGGCTTCCCAGGTAGTGCTAGTGGTAAATAACCTGCCTGCCAACACAGGAAACATAAGAGATACAGGTTCAATCCCTGGGTCGTGAAGATCCTCTGGAGGAGGGCATGGCAACCCACTCCAGTATTCTTGCCGGGAGAATCCCATGGACAGAGGAGCCTAGGGGCTACAGTCCATAGGGTTCCACAGAGTCCGACATGACCGAAGCAACTTCGCGTGCGCATTGCACACACACACACAGGAGCGGAGGGGTGGAAAAAAATTCTTTTTAAACGTGCAATGGAAAAGACAAAACCAAGCAAACAACACATAAGATAAGCATGAAGGATTAAACAGGTGTCAACCTCCCTAAGAGAATGGCATGAACAAAAATATGAAGGTAAATACCCACACGGGGAAGGTTGAATGGTTCTATTTGGATGGATTATAGAGGGATGAAAGACGTAGTGACACAGTAAGGACCATACAGTGTCCACGACTAACATTAGAAAGAGCTGAAGAGTTGAGTTCTAATTAAAAGGATCTGGAGATTTTCCTAAAAGCAAAAAAAAAAAAAAAAAAGCAAAACCAAAAACAAACCACCAAGTCTGCTTTGTTGTTGTTCAAGTAGGGAATTGTTATGATGACATATACTTTAAAAAACAGAATATATTAAAAGAAAGCGTGCAGGCAAAAATCTCACTTAAAAAGTCAAGAGAACAGTCCAGATGATAAAAGGATACTTTTGTCTTTATGATGCTTTGAGTTTTGAGTACATCCTAAAGAAGTGTGTGTAGGGTAGGGGGGCAGGTGGTGGAGAGGGTGAATATCGGTTTAAACAGCCACAATTATTCTGGCTATGGTACAGAACTGATTTTGAAAAATTGATAGTACAATTTTAGTACAACTGATTTTGAACTTTGGAAACTCAGTACCATCACTTTGAAGCTATATAGTCACAGGAAAAGTATTTTAAAGGTTAAATAACTGGATAGCAACTTTCTCATCTTTATCTTTAAAATTCCTGATTGTTGTGAGAATTAAACAAAATTAATAATTAAACAACCCAGGGATTGAACCCAGATCTTCCACATTACTGATAGATTCTTTACCAGCTGAGCCATCAGGGAAGCCCAAGAATTCTGGAATGGGTAGCCTATCCTTTCTCCAGCAGATCTTGCAGACCCAGGAATCGAACTGGGGTCTTCTGCATTGTAGGTGAATTCTTTACTAGCTGAGCTACCAGGGAAGCCCTAATAATTCAACAGAATTGCATATGTAGAAGCTCCAATCACAGAGCTCAGGACATACAGACAATAATTGTTGGTGAATAAGAGAATAAAATACTAAAAAGTAACTTCCATATTTTCCCATTGGACATAAACTTTTTCAGAGCTTTTTGCTGTTAGTTAACTATGACCAACCTAGACAGCATACTAAAAACCAGAGACATCACTTTGCCAACAAAGGTCCATCTAGTCAAAGCTATGGGTTTTACAGTAGTCATGTGTGGATGTGAGAGTTGGACTATAAAGAAAGTTGAGCATCGAAGAATTGATGCTTTTGAACTGTGGTGTTGGAGAAGACTCTTCAAAGTCCCTTGGATTGCAAGGAGATCCAACCAGTCCATCCTAAAGGAAATCAGTCCTGATTATTCATTAGAAGGACTGATGCTGAAGCTGAAACTCCAATTCTTTGGCCACTTGATGCAAAGAACTGACTCATTGGAAAAGACCCTGATGTTGGGAAATATTGAAGGCAGGAGGACAAGGGGATGACAGAGGATGAGATGGTTGGATGGCATCACTGATTTAATGGACATGAGTTTGAACAAGCTTCAGGAGTTGGTGATGGACAAGGAAGCCTGGAATACTGCAGTCCATGGGGTCGCAAAGAGTCAGACATGACTGAGCAACGGAACTGAAACTGATTGGTAGCTTATCTTCCTAACCATCAGTCAAGAGCTGAGCATGTTGGAAAACCTTTCTTGGGACCCAGAGACTAACATGTAGCGTTCTCCCTGGTATTGATCATGGGCTCTCAGAAGTTCTTTCTCCCTCTTGTACCATCATGCTACATACTTTACACAATGTTGTTCACAAGGTTGGTGCCATTTTTAGAATGAGTTAACCTTCTGAGTTAACAATAAGTTCTAATTTGATGCAACAACTTGCAGCTATCTGACTGTATAGATAGAAGCAAAGTATCCAGAGCATAAGATATAAGTGCTCTCTATTAGGCAGAACACGGGGGATTATACCTCTCAGATGATAAAGAATCCACCAACGATGTAGGAGACTTGGGTTCAGTCCCTGGGTTGGGAAGATCTCCTGGAGAAATCCATGGACAGAGGAGCCTGGTGGGCTAGAGTCCATGGGGTCAGAAAGAGTCAGACATGACTGAGGGACACTCTGTACACTCTGATCTTACATTGTCTGCACAGATGTCTTGAGCAAAGCAAAACAAAACATTTTTTGTGATGTTAAATACCTTGAACTAGGATCACAGGTTGGATATGAAGACAAAATTAGATTTTGAGTTAGGTACAGTTTCTAATGACTAAAGCTGCCAGACAATAGAATGGGCTGTGTTAGTAATGATCAATTTCTGTGCTGGTGACTCTGCTCACGTATATCCTGACCCTCTCTTTAGGCAGAGACCTGGAGGAAATATAACCTAACTCAAAGACCACTGATTTTAGTCCTGTGGTCTTCAGCAAAACCCTTTCCATTTTCTTTCTCTTTGCAGATATTGCTTTGCTATATAGTTTTGAGTATTTTAAACAGAAAAATAATTTCATGTTTATTAGAATCTAATCAAATTAGCATTATATCAGTGATTGCTACTTCTCAGGGGTCATTGTAAGGGGCTTTTACCTTTGTTTAGTACTTATAATGATGCTGAAAATATTATTTTCACAATTTTACAACCAGTGCCTGAAGAAATGTCCATGATATGCTGTTGAATGATGAAATACAAAATATTATGCATAATGTGCTACTAATTATGGAACCCAGTTCTATAATTCTCCACATTTACTCACTTGTGTACACAGCTGTATACATGATACACAGATGAAAATGGTCAGAATTATATACAGTAAAGTGGTCACTCTATCTATATCTGGGTTACGGATTTTGAAAGCTTCTTAGTTTCTTTCTTGGACTCTTCTGATCCTCTAAATTACAATGAGCATTACTTTATCCTCAGAGAACAATGATTATATTAATAGTCATATAGCTTTAGAGAAAAATAAATAACTCAAGATGACAGAGAGTAAGTAGCAAATTTGGCATCATTTCCTAACATAGAAGCAGTTGAGGGGAGGGAGTTCACTCTTACCTGAGTCCAGAATTTGGAGTGGTTCTTTGTCCCACTTTTTTTTCCAGTCCAGTTTCATTGCCACTGATTAGAGCACAGAAGGAAAAAGAATGGCCAGTTCGCTTAATGATGACAAATAGCAGCTTTGGTCTTTACCTGGGAGGCTGTGGTAACCTGGGCCTGCCTTTTGTGTGTGCCCATGGGCGGCAAGCAGGAGTTCAGCACTATAGCTGGAGCCTGGCTGGACTCCAATTTGGCGTGTGTCTCACATTGTTTGGGGAACACTTTGTGCCGGTGGAGACACACTCCTCTCCCGGGGCCTAGAGCTAAGAAAACAAAAGCTCCTGGTGCCAAGGCTACCAGCCTTATCTGTAAATCACTTATTCTTTTTTCTTGTCTCCTCAAGGGTGCTTTGACCTTAGCTCAGAGTTTGAGCAGGCACAACTCATCAATTTTTTTCACTGACAAGTAAAGAGACCAAGTGAATTTAGCCTGCCTGACTATTGAAACTGTATCGGGTCTTAGATATGACCAATTAGAATACATGCATACTGTGTGTGCATATGTGTGGATGCATGCATATGTTTATAAAGATATATAAATGATCATTCATCAAAATTATAAATGTACATGAGAATTAATTTTACTTCTTGATAATCTCAACCACATTAGCTGATTTAATCCTTTTCATGTCTCTGCACACTAGGGTGAAAGTGTTGATGAAAGTGAAGAGGACAGTAGGTCTTTATTTCTAATGTCCATTTACAGTGGAGAGGGCCATTAATGATTTTCAGCTCGACTTTCACATTTATAGAGGTGAAAATGGAAACTACGAAGATGTAAGAGAATCCCTCAGGGTCAGAAAGCTAGTTCTCTGCAGAATCAGATTAAAATAATAATCTCTCACTTTTTAATTCAGTACTCTTTACACCAAATTTCTAAGGTATGGCTATCTTAGTACCCACAACATAGTTAGAAAATATAATATATATGGGGCTTCCCTGGTGGCTCAGATGGTAAAGCGTTTGCCTACAATGCAAAAGATCTGGGTTCAATCCCTGGATTGGGAAGATCCCCTGGAGAAGGAAATGGCAACCCACTCCAGTACTCTTGCCTGGAAAATCCCATGGATGGAGGAGCCTGGTAGGCTATAGTCCATGTGGTCACAAAGAGTCAGACACCATATGATTTATATAGTGATCGGTATTTTAATGACAGGAAAACAAGTAGAAAGTGTTAACAAGGATTATTTTTGTGGCAGGAGCTGATTGGTGATTTTATTGTTTGATGCTATCTGAACTTTCTAAAATATCTGCTTAAATATTTATTACCTTAATGGTATGCATTTTAACACACATGTTAGCCCCTATGTTTTAAGCATGCTACTAGGGACTTCACACATCAGTTTTGTCATTAACTCCTCATAGCCCATCTCAATAATAGGTTCTTATAAATATGTATTGAATATAATAGAATCGAAAAGTAATAGTGTCCAGAGAAGACTCAAAAAATCCCTCCTAGAAATCTTCCTGAGATGCCTGTATGACTTCAGGTCCAAGATTATCTTAGGAACAGGAAGTGGTTCCAGATAGATCTCAAACTTTAATATTTTCCTAAAAAGCCACTGAAAAATCTGGAGGAAGATTTCTGTTGTGACTGACTCTAGGCTGCTCACAGGTCACTGGTCAGGAAGGTTCACCCCATAAGGTCAACAGACAGGCAGCTGAATTGGTTGCTTTCAAAAATCTGTGCAAAATAAACAAAGGCTTACAATGATCAATTATATCTACACCCATTAGATATTAAACATTAAAGACTCCAAAATGAATAGTTGAAGCAGAGGCATTTTGTGTTCTGTTTCAAGCTTGCTTTTATTTATTAACATGCCTTCATCCTCCTTGGCATGCTGTCTGACATGCTGTCTGACACAGGGCCCAAGGTTGTGGTTTAAACGACAGAAGAAAGTCACTGTGCTTTGATGGGTCCGGAGCGTGCAGCCAATGTTAATAACTCACAGTACAGACAGAGCCTTGCCACCCGGACCTCTAGAATTAACTGTCTCGAGTTGTGTCTAGGACAGGAAGGACCAAGGGCCCCTGTGTCTGGTCTGGCTTAGGCTCATGTTTCTAGTGACACATAGATTTATGTATTTAGCAATGGATATGCCTTGCTTGTTTCCCTTGAGTAAAATCCAGACACCCCTGTAGAATTTCTGGATAAAATTTAAGGAGATCTGCGGTAAAGAGGTTTCTTTTCCAGAATTTGCATCACTGGGTTTTAGGATACTTAAACCTGAATGGACATGCAAGTTGCAGCTTGCTTCTTGGCCTACTGCTTATCTCCTAAAGCTTTTGGCTCCAGAAACAGATACGCTCATGGTCATTGAGGGAAAAAAAAAAAAAAAGTAGAAGCAGCCCAGGGAATCCAGGGACACATGAGATCCTACCCTGAGTTCCACATTCTGTGTTTCCACAAGTTCCAGGTAGCTCGAGTGTTTGCTCCACGTACTCTTCTAAAGGGTCAGAGTTAGGCCTGAGTGAAGAAGACTGCTGGTTGGCCCCACAGTCTTCTCCACACCTTCACCCTGAGACATCTAGGATCCCTCTGGAAAGTGAATAGTCTTTAAAACTCAGTGAAATTCTGACTCTGCCTCCAAAGAGTTCAAATGTAAGGTCAGAGTTAGAAGCTCCTGTTATGCTCACTTACAGCCAGAGGCTATAAGAGCTGCTCTTGGTTCAGAACCACATTTGAAGGTCCCACAGACTCTCTGGTAGTCTGGAGAAAGTAAGAGAAGACTACTCTCTACTGCTAAAGAGCAGCTCAGACCTTCACTCCTTCACAGAAGAGGATGACTAGTTTTACCCCAGAAACATGCCTCTGGCTTTGTTGCCTAGTAATTATGAGATTTCCACTGTCTCCCTTGGCCCAGACCCCTGGCCATTGCCTGCACACATGCTGGGTCATCACCTGGGTTATCCTCTCGTTGACCTGCACGACATTAGACACCCATGTGGATGGTTGACATTTGCCTATCTCTGGACCTACTTTCAGCTTTATCAGCCCTCCTTTTTTACACACAGCTGGGCTTATCTTTCTCCACTGCTTTTCCCCCATGGACATCCAAGTACCCATCCTTGCTGTTTCACTACTGATGGAACTTCTGATCTATGTTTGTGATCTATGTTTTTAATCCAGGGAGTAGTTATTTGGCCATTGGATGCTATCTGTTTTATGATGTTGGTGTTTAATAATCAGAATCATTCTTTAGAGTGTATGTAGATCAAGGAGAACCACAAAGCCAGGACAACAGCTGTCCTGTTAAAATGAAGCAAATCAAACCAAACACTTTTGGGGGGTTCACTATATATAAGTCTCTGTCTAGATCATTGTGCTATCAGGAGGAAATTTCTGCTGTTTATACTCTGGTGATCAGTGGTTTCATCTGTCAAAAACAAACAAAAACATAACAAAAACAAGAATAGTGATTGGACTTATTGTATACTAGAGTCAGAAGCACAACTCCCCCAAAACTTTACTTTCAAAAATGTAAATGTGCATTAAAAATTAATCTTAAATGAGTAGATGGGCATCAGAGCAGAGGGTGCACCAGTGGTTTGGGGGATAGGATGAAGAGCTGCCACCAATCTGTTCTGCTTCCTCTCTGTATGGACTTCAAGTGCAGCCAGAGGATGTAGCTGTACTTAATGGGCACGTGGACCCTCACATAGTGATTCTGACCACCCTGTGGTGAAGCCAGCTCTTTCCAGATACGATAGGTTCCTTCTCTGAGGTCACTGTCCAGCCTTTGTTGACTGCAGCTTTCAGGGGAATGAGAATATTTTCCCCAAGAACACAAGTGGATTTATGAATAATCTGTATACTCCATTTTTCTCAGCCCCCAAAAACATCACACTTGTAATTCCTGCTTTCAAGGAATTCATACAATACCATTTCAATGGTATCTGAGTCAGATTTAATTGTGTCCTGAAAGGTGTAATCCAATTTCACTAGCTAACCATGGGCTTCCCAGGTGGCTCAGTGATAAAGAATCCACCTGCCAATGCAGAAGAAATAGGAGACAAGAGTTCAATCCCTGGGTCAGGAAACGACTGAGCGACTTCACTTTCACTTTCACTTTCCAGTGGAAAGACTTTTTTAGCCATGGTTCTGCTGTGTAGTGCTGTGCCAAGTCGCTACAGCCGTGTCCGACCCTTTGCAACCCTATGGACTGTAGCCCGCCAGGCTCCTCTGTGCATGGGATTTTCCAGGCAAGAATACTGGAGTGTGTTGCCATTTCCTTCTCCAGGGGATCTTCCCGACCCAGGGATCGAACCCAGGTCTCCCACATTGCAGGCAGACGCTTTAACCTCTGCACTACCAGGGAAGCCCTTAAATACAAGAATACAGTCTCTCAGAAAACCTCTTATAGAGAAACAGAACTTCAGATCCAAGTTCTAACATCAAAGATTTCAAGGGAGGAAAGGAAGCCAGGTTAAAAGAAGAAGGGGGAGGAGGCNAGCAGATGGCGCTGTGCATCAGCAAACATCTTGCCTGGGGAAGTATAGCAGGATGGGGGGGGGGGCGGGGCGGGGGTTAAGGTGAATGAGACAAGTATGATCTGAGGGAAAAATGGTGACTAGCTAATACAGAAAAAAATGCACATTTATGTGGCTTAGGAAAGGGAGGTTTAAAATGTGAGTTAACTTTTTATTAAGCTTTTGAAACAACTCTTATTTAGCTTATAACTCAGAATAGTGCTGGCGAGTCAAATCGAATAGAAATTCCGTTCACCACAGTGGAGAGATTTTCCCTAGTATAGAGAAAGTCTTGTATCCTGTGACATTAACTATATATGTGTTAAATGTTGCCCAGTTAGTTTCCAGTATGAGTTGTTTCTTCTCTACCCCTCATCCCTCCCCATCTCTTGGCTCTGTTCCTCATACTTAAAACCTCTCTGCTAAAAGTCCATGGAGTCGCAAGGAGTTAGACATGACTGAGTGACTGGAAGAAAAAACAACTATATTTCCATCTATTGTTTAAGAACTAGGTGCATCTCATATTTTCTTACAAATCTCTTTTACAAGAGTAGAAAATCAAAGGATTCTATTGATTTTATCTTAACATTCCTAACATTATACTTATACTCAACAAATGTTTATTTAACATTGAATAATTGATTAGCGAATCACACCATGGTCTAGTGATAGAATTTTCTGTACACGTATTTAGTCACTACTTTCAAATGTATTTATTGAGTTCCTGTTAGTCTGTTGGTCACAGAGCTTATGATCTGTGAGGAGAGGAGAGGAAATAACAGCTAACTGAACTCTAGTGTGGCAGGTATATGATAGTGGAGGATAGGATTCTATGAAACGACAAAGGACAGTTACTTCTTTTCAAGTTGATATTAGGGGTTAGGAG
Source organism: Redunca redunca (assembly GCA_006410935.1). NCBI lineage: Eukaryota > Metazoa > Chordata > Mammalia > Artiodactyla > Bovidae > Redunca > Redunca redunca. The sequence continues at coordinate 319,615 of SJYQ01104741.1, forward strand.
AGGTTTTTCCAAAGAAATGAAGTCTACTTTTCTATCTGAATAATGAGTAAAGAAGTGCTATCTATTGAGAATATTCCAGGAAAAGAAAACATTTCAGAAAGACTAGAGATCAAAAACTATGTCACTGAATACATAACAAGGAAGTTAATTTTACTTAAAAAGCACTGTGTGATGAAGAGTGTCAGAAGGTAAGGTGGGAAATTAGGTACTGTTAGGTATTGAAATTTGGCCTAATAGTAAAATGAAATAGTATAATAATTCATGCATGAGAGTGATGTGATCAGATTTATATTTTTCAAAGATCATTCTGGCTGAAGTGTGCAAACTAAGTTGTGTTTGGTGTAGGTGTGGCGGAAAGGAGTATGGTGCAATACAGGAAGCAGAGAGAGACCAGTTAGGGAACTGTTGCAAAACTGAAATGCTCTGATTGTTACTAGGGTAGTGAACAGATCTGGAGAGAGGGTTAGGCGAGCAAGAAAGACTTTTAAGGGGCTGCCAACCTAAAAGTTCCTGGTAGCTAATACAGTAAAGAATCTTCCTGCAATGCAGAAGACACAAGTTCAATCCCTGGATCAGGAAGAATCCCTGAGAGAGGACATGGCAACCCACTCAAGTATTCTTGCCTGGAGAGTCCCATGGACTGAAAGCCAGGCAGGCTAGAGTCCATGGGGTCGCACAGAGTTGGATGTGACTTTCACTTTCTTTTTTTTTTTAAACCTGAAAAGAGAAAGTTGAAAGTTAGTCACTTAGTCATGGCTGATTCTTTGTGACCATATGGACTGTAGCCCACCAGTCTCCTCTGTCCATGGAATCCTCCAGGCAAGAGTACCATATCCCTTCTCCAAAAGGATTTTAAAAAAAATAACCAGTGTAATAAAACTTTTCCTGTGGTCATGTATGGATGTGAGAGTTGGACTGTGAAGAAAGCTGAGCGCTGAAGAATTGATGCTTTTGAACTGTGGTGTTGGAGAAGACTCTTGAGAGTCCCTTGGACTGCAAGGAGACCCAACCAGTCCATCCTGAAGGAGATCAGCCCTGGGATTTGTTTGGAAGGAATGATGCTGAAGCTGAAGCTCCAGTACTTTGGCCACTTCATGCGAAGAGTTGACTCATTGGAAAAGACTCTGATGCTGGGAGGGATTGGGGGCAGGAGGAGAAGGGGACGACAGAGGATGAGATGGCTGGATGGCATCGCTGACTCGATGGACGTGAGTCTGAGTGAACTTCGGGAGTTAGTGATGGACAAGGAGGCCTGGCGTGCTGTGATTCATGGGGTCGCAAAGAGTCGGACACGACTGAGCGACTGAACTGAACTGACTGGGAGAAGGCAGTATGTTTTGGGAAGAAATCCTTTGAAAAGCAGCTTAACATGATCATCAACTCAGTCAGTTCAGTCACTCAGTCATGTCTGACTCTTTGTGATCCTGTGGACTGCAGCATGCCAGGCTTCCCTGTCCATCACCAACTCCCGAAGCTTGCTCAAATGAATGTCCATCAAGTCAGTGATGCCATTCAACCGTCTCATCCTCTGTCATCCCCTCCTCCTCCTACCTTCAGTCTTTCCCAACATCAGCGTCTTTTCCAAAGAGTTGGTTCTTTGCAGCAGGTGGCCAAAGTATTGGAGTTCCAGCTTCAGCATCAGTCCCTCCAATGAATATTCAGGACTGATTTCTTTTAGGATTGGCTGGTTGGATCTCCTTGCAGTCCAAGGGACTCTCAGGAGTCTTCACCAAAGCATCAATTCTTCGGCCCTCAGCTTCCTTTATAGTCCAACTCTCACATCCATACATGACTACTGGAAAAACCATAGCTCTGACTAGACAGACCTTCGTTGGCAAAGTAATGTCTCTGTTTTTAAATATGCTGTCTAGGTTGATCACAGCTTTTCTTCCAAGGAGTAAGCGTATTTTAATTTCATGGCTGCAGTCACCATCTGCAGTGATCTTGGAGCCCAAGGAAATAGACTCTCACTGTTTCCATTGTTTCCCCATCCATTTGCCATGAAGTGAGGGGATCAGATGCCATGATTTTAGTTTCCTGAATGTTGAGTTTTAAGCCAGCTTTTTCACTCTACTCTTTCACCTTCATCAAGAGGTTCTTTAGTTCTTCTTCACTTTCTGCCATAAGGGTGGCAGCATCTGGATATCTGAGGTTATTGATATTTCTCCTGGCAGTCTTCATTCCAGCTTGTGCTTCATCCAGTCTGGCATTTCACATGATGTACTCTGTACAGAAGTTAAATAAGCAGGGTGACAATATACAGCCTTAATGTACTCTTTTTCCAATTTGGAACCAGTCTGTTGTTCCATGTCCTGTTCTAACTGTTGCTTCTTGACCTGCATACAGGCTTCTCAGGAGACAGCTAAAGTGGTCTGGTATTCTCATCTCTTGAAAAATTTTCCACAGTTTACTGTGATCCACACAGTCAAAGGCTTTAGCATAAGCAACTAAGCAGAAGTAGAGGCTTTTCTGGAATTCTCTTGCTTTTTCTATGATCCAGTGGATGCTGGCAATTTAATCTCTGGTTCCTTTACCTTTTCTAAATCCAGCTTGCATATCTGGACATTCTTGGCTCACGTACTGTTGAAGCCTGGCTTGGAGAATTTTGAGCATTAGTTTGCTAGCATGTGAAATGAGTGCAATTGTGCAGTAGTCTGAACATTCTTTGGTGTTGCTTTTCTTTGGGATTGGAATGAAAACTGACCTTTTCCAGTCCTGTAGCCGCTGCTGAGTTTTCTAAATTTGCTGGCATATTGAGTGCAGCACTTTCACTGCATTATCTTTTAGGACTTGAAATAGCTCAACTGGAATTCCATCATCTCCACTAGCTTTGTTCATAATGATGCTTCCTAACATGATGTTCAGTGGAGATACTTAAACAGCAAACTTTCCACAGGTGGAAAGCAATTTGCCATTTTAGAATGGTGAATCTTATTATTTACTATGATTTTGCTTTACTAACAGATACGCAGGTTTGGAGTCAGAGATGACAGTTCAAGAAAATAAAAGAAAGGCAGAGCACTTGCCCCAGTGGTCATAATTCTCTGCTCACTGTCTAGAGGCTCAACAAGTAATTAGCCTCCATTAAGTGGTTCCTCAATGCTCTCTTGAGAATTATTAGTAGTAAAAGGATTAAAGAGAAATAGATGACATCAAAATATGTTTACATGATAGTGACAATAGCTCTCTGTAATTATTTGGATATAAGGGAAAAGAAAGAATCAATTGTAATAACTTCCAGGATTCAGACCTGGGAAACTGGATTATCCTCTGTGATAAGGAAAAGAAAGGTCAGGTTTGAGGTAAAATTAAGAGAGAGCAGATAAAGAATTAAGATTGCATTTTTAACTTAGTGAAGAATTAAGTTTGTGTTTAAGTTTGAAGTAGGTGTGATATTCGAGTGGAAAGAGCAAGTAAAGAAAGTACATCTGAAGCTTAAGAAAGGGATTTGGGTTAAAAGTATGTGTTTGGTAATTAAAAACGTGGGAATGGATTATATCACAAGGGAGAATGTGTAGTAGAACATACAACAGAGGATATGTGGACAAAAATATAAAACAATACTTTTGATAACATCATATTAAGAGATATATTGGGCTTCCCTGGTGGCTCAGATGGTAAAGAGTCTGCCTGCAATGCAGGAGACCTAAGTTCAATCCCTGAGTTGAAAAGATGCTCTGAAGAAGGGAATGGCTACCCACTCCAGTATTCTTCCCTGGACAAGAGAAGCATTGGAAGTCCATGGAATGGCAAAGAGTCAGACATGATTGAGCAACTAACACTTTCACTTTCAAGAGGCAGTTTAAATAAAGAAAACAATATCTGTGCGTGCGTGTGTGTGTGTGTGTGTGTGTGTGTGTACATAGACTGGATACTGTGAACCTGATAATCAGGGAGACCACAGGGTTCTGAAATAGCAAGTCTTCAAGACTGTAGGATGTTGAAACCTTGAGACTGAAAGACTGCAAGATCTCTTCTGCTATCCAGTGCTACCTCTAGCTTCTGCTTACTTAAAAAATTTCCTATTTAAGAGACACATTTAACACAGAAGGTTGTCTCTGAGTTGATGTGTTTTACAGAAAGAATTCTGGCCTACCAGAAGACAGGTAAACCTGAAGTTTGGCTTCTCTTCATCTGACAAATTGTCCTTTTCAGGCAGGTTAGTTTTTTTTTTTTTTCCAACCTGCTGCTTCCAACCTTACTCCAGGTATGGAAGCAAACTTTTTCTCTTGTGATCATCATTCTTGAATTTACTTTTATATTTTGAACTATTTAGGTCCATTGCTTTTCAATAAATTTAAAGTTTTTTATTTATCCAGAGATTTGCTACTGTTTCAGTTTTGTAAAGGGATTTCACCTCTTGCATTTTGGTTGGTGCTGCAGTCTTCAAATGCTCATCAGGGTATTGCAAACTGAAGGTCTAGAAGTATTATACTTTCATAGGCTCAAAGTGTAGAAAACACTTTTGTTTTTGAGATCATACTGCTTTGTATCATTTTTCACAGTCCTGAGCAAGCTTTCATATCAATTAAAGACAAAGTGTGAAAAAGACAGAATGTGGTCCACTGGAGAAGGGAATGGCAAACCACTTCAGTATTCTTGCCTTGAGAACCCCATGAACAGTATGAAAAGGCAAAAAGACAGGATACTGAAAGAGGAACTCCCTACGTCAGTAGGTACCCAATATGCTACTGGAGATCAATGGACAAATAACTCCAGAAAGAATGATGGGATGGAGCTAAAGCAAAAACAATACCCAGTTGTGGATGTGACTGGTGATAGAAGCAAGGTCTGATGCTGCAAAGAGCAATATTGCATAGGAACCTGGAATGTTAGGTCCATGAATCAAGGCAAATTGGAAGTGCTCAAACAGGAGATGGCAAGAGTGAATGTCGACATTCTAGGAATCAGCGAACTAAAATGGACTGGAATGGGTGAATTTAACTCAGATGACCATTATATCTACTACTGTGGACAGATAAAGCAAAAAAAGAAAAAAGAAAAGAAAAGAAATGGAGTAACCATCATGGTCAACAAAACAGTCTGAATTGCAGTACTTGGATGCAGTCTCAAAAATGACAGAATGATCTCTTTTCATTTACAAGGCAAACCATTCAATATCACGATAATCCAAACCCATGCCCCAACCAGTAATGCTGAAGAAGCATAAGTTGAACGGTTCTATGAAGACTGACAAGACATTTTAGAACTAACACCCAAAAAAGATATCCTTTTCATTATAGAGGACTGAAATGCAAAAGTAGGAAGTCAAGAAACAGCTGGAGTAACAGGCAAATTTGGCCTTGGAGTATGGAATAAAGCAGGGCAAATGCTAATAGTGTTTTGCCAAGAGAACAGACTAGTCACAGAAAACACCCTCTTCCAACAACACAAGAGAAGACTCTACACAGGGACATCACCAGATGGTCAACACTGAAATCAGATTGATAATATTCTTGGCAGCAAAAGATGGAGAAGCTTTATACAGTCAACAAAAACAAGACCAGAAGCTGACTGTGGCTTGGATCAGGAACTCCTTATTGCCAAATTCAGACTTAAATTGAAAAAGTAGGGAAAACACTAGACCATTCAGGTATGACCTAAATCAAATCCCTTATGATTATACAGTGGAAGTGAGAAACAGATTTAAGGGACTAGATCTGATAGACAGAGTGCCTGATAAACTATGGATGGAGGTTCGTGACATTGTACAGGAGACAGGGATCAAGACAATCCCCATGGAAAAGAAATGCAAAAAAGCAAAATGGCTGTCTGAGGAGGACTTACAAATAGCTGTGAAAAGAAGAGAAGTGAAAAGCAAAGNTTTCCCTGTGGTCATGTATGGATGTGAGAGTTGGACTGTGAAGAAGGCTGAGCACCAAAGAATTAATGCTTTTGAACTGTGGTGTTGGAGAAGACTCTTGAGAGTCACTTGGACTGCAAGGAGATCCAAGCAGTCCATTCTAAAGGAGATCAGTCCTGAGTGTTCATTGGAAGGACTGATGCTAAAGCTGAAACTCCAATACTTTGATCACCTCATGCAAAGAGTTGACTCATTGGAAAAGACCCTGATGCTGGGAGGGATTTGGGGCAGGAGGAGTAGGGGACAACAGAGGATGAGATGGCTGGATGGCATCACCGACTCCATGGACATGAGTTTGAGTAAACTCCAGGAGTTGGTGATGGACAGGGAGGTCTTTGCGATTCATTGTGTTGCAAAGAGTCGGACATGAGTGAGCGACTGAACTGAACTCAATTGAACTGAAAGAGAAAGTTGAACAAATCTAACAAATTTTTAGTGACCCAGATAACCATGATGATGTCATCACTCAATAGAGCCAGACATCCTGCAGTATGAAGTCAAGTGGGCTTAGGAAGCATCACTATGAACAAAGCTAGTGGAGATAATGAAATTCCAGCTGAACTATTTCAAATCCTAAAAGATAAGATTGTTAAAGTGCTGCACTCAATATGCCAGCAAATTTAGAAAACTCAGCATTGGCCACAGGACTCCAAAAGGTCAGTTTTCATTCCAATCCCAAAGAAAGACAATGCAAAGAATGTTCAAACTACTGCACAATTGCACTCATTTCGCATGCTAGCAAACTAATGCTCAAAATTCTCCAAGCCAGGCTTCAACAGTACGTGAGCCAAGAACTTCCAGATATGCAAGCTGGATTTAGAAAAGGTAAAGGAACCAGAGATCAAATTGCCAGCATCCACTGGATCATAGAAAAAGCAAGAGAATTCCGGAAAAACATCTACTTCTGCTTAGTTGCTTATGCTAAAGCCTTTGACCGTGTGGATCACAGCAAACTGTGGGAAATTCTTCAAGAGATGGGAATACCAGACCACTTTAGCTGCCTCCTGAGAAACCTGTATGCAGGTCAAGAAGCAACAGTTAGAACAGGACATGGAACAACAGACTGTTTCCAAATCAGGGAAGCAGTACATTAAGGCTGTATATTGTCACCCTACTTATTTAACTTCTGCGCAGAGTATATCATGCGAAATGCTAGGCTGGATGAAGCACAAACCAGAATCAAGATTGCTTGGAGAAGTATCAATACCCTAGATATGTAGATGACATCACTCTTCTGGCAGAAAGTGAAGAGGAACTAAAAGCCTCTTGATGAAGGTGAAAGAAAAGAGTGAAAAAGTTGGCTTAAAGTCAACATTCAAAAAGCAAAGATGATGGTATCTGGTCCCATCACTTCATGGCAAATGGATGGGGAAACAATGGAAACAGTGAGAGACTCTATTTCCTTGGGCTCCAAGATCACTGCAGATGGTGACTGCAGCCATGAAATTAAAAGATGGTTGCTCCTTGTTAGGAAAGGTATGAGAAACCTAGATATCATATTAAAAAGCAGAGATATTACTTGGTTAAAAAAGATCTGCATAGTCAAAGCTATGATTTTTCCAGTAGTCATGTATGGATGTGAGTGTTGGACCATAAAGAAGGCTGAGCATTGAAGAATTGATGCATTCAAACTGTGGTATTGGAGGTGACTCTTCAAAGTCCCTTTGACTGCAAGGACATCAAACCAATCAATCCTAAAGGAAATCAATCCTGAATACTCATTGTAAGGACAGATGCTGAAATTGAAGCTTCAATACTTTGGCTATGTGATGTGAAGAACTTACTCTTTGGAAAAGACCCTGATCCTGGGAAAGGGTAAATGTAGCAGAAGGGGACAACAGAGGATAAGGTGGTTGGATGTCATCAGTGACTCAATAGACATGACTTTGAACAAACTCTGGGAGATAGTGAAGGACGGGGAAGACTGGTGTAATGTAGTCCATGGGATCACAAAGAGTCAGACTTGACTGAGCAATTGAACAACAACAGAACAGCAGAAAGAGTTTTGTAATTATTATTTTTGACCTCTGAAAGGGAAAGAGTTTGTGTCTGTCTCTCTTGGAGCCTCTTTCTATGTTGGTCTCTCCTTTTCTTCATGGTTTTATGATAACCTATTATGGCTTAGGCCTCTCTGCATGTGGACTAAAGAGAACACTTGCCTAGGGCTCAGGATTCCTGGGTTCTCTCATCCCCACTGCCTTTTTATATACCAGTGTCTTTTTCTCTCTGACCCTCCCTAGCTAGGAATTTAAGTAAATTATATCTAGAAGCAGTATAATCTCCAGAGTCTGTAAGAAAAAGGAAGAACTAAAGGGCAGGTAGTTTGTATGGAACAGGAGGATAAGCTCCTGTCCATGATATAAAATTTAGAGGGAAAAATTGTCCATATCAAAGCATAGGATATATAAATTCCTTCACTCCAGCCTTTCTCTAAAGACATCTACCTTCTGTAGATGTCTACTACATCTATCATTCCATATTTCTAGGACTTCTTCCCAGATTTATCAAGCCACTTTTGTGGGTTACCAGCTGCATGTGGGTTACAGCCTCAGGAGAGTAGTAGTTGTACCCAGTGTTTAAGAACACAGGCTCTGTAATCAGATTTTCCAAGGTTCAAATCCTAGGTCTACCCTTTCCTAGCTGTAAACGCATGGTCAGCTTACCTAGTTTCCCTGTGTCTCACTTTGTCATCTGCAAAACGGATACCTGACACCAACTAATACATCTACTACTGACACCATTGTGTAGTTGTGAGATTACGATCATTAATACGTGTAAAGCTTTGGTATCAATGATTCATCAAGAGCAAAGCAATTAATAAAGGGTTGCTACCACTGTTTATTTTAACTCAATTGGAAATTGCTCACTGAACTGAACTGAACATTTTATGTAATTCTGTCTCTATGGTCCCTTTTCCTTCTTTCCTTCCTTCCCTCCTTCTCTCCCTCCTTCCCAGCCTTCCATTCTTCCTTCTGTCTCTCTTTTCCCTCCATTCCCTTCCTCTCACTTCCCTTCCTCTCTCCTTTGCCCTCTCTGTCTCCTCACATCTGTTTGCTCTTCCCTTTCTAGGTAAGTGTTTTAGGCTTGCACTTGTTTCTCAATACCTTCAGGTAATCTGGCTTGATCAAGCAGGCCAAGGGCCAGGGGTCTTGCTGAGCCTCTCCGGTGTCCAAGCTATAGCTCATTGCAAACTCTATCGAGCTGCTGAGAGTGCCAGACACGGATTTCATTAATCCTACCATCAGTGGGTCTGAATTCATTGCAACTAATACACTACCTGTTTCTCTAATGATGCCAACATTTTCTTGACACTGTGTATGACCTCCTGTTATTTCTCAACAAAAGCTGGCAAGCACGACTCGGCAGTGAAGTAATAAAACAGCCAAACGGACCACAAACTGCTGAGTGCATCCATGCTGAAATGAACAGCACATTCCAAAGAGATCCACAGAAGCTAAGAAGGAAAAAAAAAAAAAAGTGAAAGTACAAAATCACTTAGAGGAGAGAGTAACCCTCTAGGCCCCCAGAGTTGCATATTTGTCTTCCTTACATTAAAAACCAGGGTGACTTCTACCCTAGAATCCCTGATTATTCCTATGCCAGTACTTCATTTTGATATATCATTCACAACTGTCTCCATCAGACTTTATCCTCACATATGGGGCAAGTCTCTAAAATTTTTGAAGTTTCTCCCAGCAACACAGAAAGAAAAAGTGGCATGTCATATGAATGAATAGGTTTACTTATAAGTCAGAATGGGATGCATTCAGACTGGGAAGATTAGAACATGGTATAATAAATAAGCAAAGAAAGGCATATTTTGTTTAGCTTCAAAGGCTTTAACTTTTCCTTCATGATTTTTGTGAAAAAAAAAAAAAATGGTATATGGAACCAATTTCCCTATTCTGTATCTAGCTCAGATGAACACAAGATGAGGTATTTATTTTCTGGACTAAAACACCAGATCTTTGATGAAGTCTTTCTTAGCAGAATGATGCAAGAAATGTTCACAGAAAGAGAGACCATTGAGGCAAACACTTTGGATGACTCATGTATTCATTCAACATGGTTTGAGAACAATACTATATCCGAAACAAAGATAAATAATATTGGGGGGAAAAAAGATAAATAATATTGGAAACTGATTTGGCTCTTAAAGACTCAAACTGTAGGAACTACCATAAAGAAAATGTTCAGGGTTCTCAGGGAAAGAAAATCAGGAGAATCTGGCTTAATTTGAGGGGCAAAAAAAGAGGTTTCTTGGAAGGAAATATTGCATTTGGCTGAAGTCTGCAGAAAAAGATAAGAAAGTCTAAAAATGGAAACTATCTTGTGGACTTATTAATAAATTTATCAATGAGTGTCTGTATGTGTGTGTGTGCGCATGCACTCAGTGGTGTCTGACTCTTTGCAGCCTCCTGGACCATAGCCCGCCAGGTCCTCTGTCTATGAGTTTTCCAGGCAAGAATACTGGAGCTGGTTGCCATTTCCTCCTCTAGGGGATCTTCCTGACCCAAGGATTGAACCCATGTCTCTTGCATCTCCTGCACTGGCAGGCAGATTCTTCATCACTAGTGTGACCTGCAAACCCCTTATCAGTAAGGGTAACATACAATTGTTTTCAAATAAAGTTAGCTGAAAAGAGGAAGAAATTTAATGGTTTGTTCCATTCAAGAGCACAAGCCATTCAAAGAAGGGAGCTAGAGGCCTTGAACAAATTGTTAAAATATTATGATTTTTATTAAAAATGCTTACTAAGGGATAATGAACTTAAATGTGTAAGAACGTTCTATATATTCTTCAGTTCAGTTCAGTTCAGTTCAGTTCACTCATTCAATCATGTCTGACTCTTTGCAACCTCACAGACTGCAACATGCCAGTCTTCCCTGTCCATCACCAACTCCAGGAACTTACTCAAATTCATGTCCATCCAGTTGGTGATGCCATCCAACCATCTCATCCTCTGCCATCCCCTTCTCCTCCCACCTTCAACCTTTCTCAGCATCATGGTCTTTTCCAATGAGTCAGTACTTTGCATCAGGTGGCAAAAGGATTGGAGTTTCAGCTTCAGCATCAGACCTTCTAGTGAATGTTCAGAACTGATTTTCTTTGGGATTGACTGGTTTGATCTCCTTGCCATTCAAAGGACTGTCAAGAGTCTTCTCCAAAACCAGAGTTCAAAAGCATAAATTCTTTGGCACTCAGCTTTCTTTATGGTCTAATCCTCACATCCAAAAATGACTAGAAAAACCAGAGGTTTGACTATACACACCTTAGTCAGCAAAGTGCTGTCTCTGCTTTTTAGTATGCTGTCTAGGTTGGTCATAGCTTTTCTTCCAAGGAGCAAGCGTCTTTTAATTTCTTGGCTGCATAACAGTTCTGTGAAGACCTATAAGACCTTCTAGAACTAACATCACCACCCCCCCCCACAAAAGTCCCTTTTAGTATAAAAGAAGCCTAAATTCTAATTCTGTAAGATGATTCTTTGGGATACTAATCTGCCATCCTCTCTGTCTGCTGGATTTCTGAATAAAGTTGATATTTCTTGCCCCAATACTTTGTGTCTCATTTTATTGGCCTGTCATATATTGACCAGTATGAGCTTGAACTCAGTAACACTCAGAGAACTAGTAGCAGATAAAGTGATTGAATGGACATGAGTTTGAGCAAGTTCTGAGAGGTGGTGAAAGACAGGGAAGTCTGGCATGCTGCAGTCCATGGGGTCACAAAGAATCAGACACGACTAAGTGACCGAACAACAAAGGGGCTGAACACTCATTGCTTAGAAACATGAGTGTGGAAATCAAAAGTTGGCTACTCAGTTAAGGCTGATTTTCATGAACCAGCTTAGAATGGAGAGGAAATTAGGAAAACATTTAGATCCATGCCATTTCTGTTCTTTATTGTGCCCATCTTTGCATGAAATGTTCCCTTGGTATTTCTAATTTTCTCAAAGCAATCTTTAGTCTTTCCCACTCTATTGTTCTCTTCTATGTCTCTGTATTGATCACTGAGAATGGCTTTCTTATCTCTCCTTGCTTTCTTTGGAACTCTGCATTCAAATGGTTATATCTTTCCTTTTCTCCTTTGCCTTTAGCTTCTTTTCTCAGCTATTGTAAGGCCTTCTCAGACAATCATTTTGCCTTTTTGCATTTCTTTTTCTTTGGGATGGTCTTGATCATTCCCTCCTATACAATGTCACAAACCTCTGTCCATAGTTCTTCAGGGGCTCTGTTTATCAGATCTATTCTCTTGAATCTGTTTGTCACTTCCACTATGGGTTTATATACAAACGCTATATATGTTTTTATAAGGAGTTCATAAGAATGATTAAAATGATGAATAACAGTATTGCTGTAAACCACATCTGGGAAACTGGATTTGCAGCTGTACTTTCATCAAGTAACAATTTCCAGAGTTGAAGCTTGTTCATCTCTAATTAGATGTTCGAACACTTAAATTGTTTTTATAGATCACTTTTTATATGCAGCCTCTCAATTCTTGCAGCAACACTTTTTATACAGGTTTTATCAATCCTATTTACAGGTGTAGAAATTAAGATTCAGAGTGTTTGAGTGCTCGACGTTGTCTAAAACAGAAAGAATTACAAATCTTTATCCTCTTGTTCCAAATTGTATGTGCATTTCAGCACCTCATACATCCTCTGAGTATCAAAATCATATTGTATATATTTGAAAGTGCTTGATAAATGGTAAGGCATTGCATACACATGAGGTACCATGTTGACCTCTAAAATAATTCATTAATTAATGCATTTATTCTTTTGTTATTTTAACACGCTTTCTCTGAATACCTTTTCAATGCTTCCCTCACTTCCCTAAGTACTACGGGAATATGAAGTGCTAGTTTGCTATTTAGATTTAGAGATAAATTTGGCATATATTTCTTCATTATATCATTTTCAAGACAATCTTTCCTTAACAATTACTTTTATAATTTTCTGCAGCACAGAAGGACATTAGCAATTCAAGAGACTGAATTTTAGCCCACAAAAGTCACTTAGTTATTGTCCTTAGAAGTACCTCTGCATTTCACTGTTACATTTGATTGCACCTATTGGAATAAAAGTAGATCCCTGAATGCTGGTATATGCTGACCTAGTTAAGTATATGTATAAAGGACAGCTTTTTCATTGGAATGGATTCAAGATAAGCAGCAAATATTTATGTTCCACTAAAGTATTGTTCCAAAAATGGCAGCAATGGCTCCCCAGAATAGAAAGAGTATCTGAGTTAGAGGCTTTGCTTTATTTCTCAGAACTGTAACTATACCTTTACCATCTAGCATATTTGAAATTTAGAGTCTAATGAAGTTCTCCAAGTGAAGATACACACCTTTGTATGGAGAAGAAAGCTTTTTCATCCAATAAAATCCAAGATAAAATTAACTAACAAGCATATTGTTGATAGGTTGGCATTTTGTAATAATTGTTACTGGTCTAACATTTGGACTAAACTCCAAAGTGTGTTTAATGGTTACAAATTATCTGAAATAGCTGTAAATTTTGAAATTAGAAAGCATTATTTTACTATCAAACAATTTCTCAGAAAAAATACATTAATTTCAATTATATGTGTAGTAGTTACTTCTAGGTTTTTGTTTATTTACTTTGTTTGACAGTTTAATTTGTTAAGCACTTTCATAGATTATTTTTTCATTAAAGTACATTATTGATACCTATTCAGGTAGACTAAATTATATGAAATGGCCAATATTAGACCACATCTGTCCTATAGAAATGGAAATTTGAAGTGAGCCAGCTTAATATATACCCTGCTGATGGGAGTAAGTTTAATTGTGCCAGACTCCTCATATACTTCAAGATTCTTTTTTCTTTTTAATGGAGCCATTTTAATGAAATTAATTAAGAGGTTTCAAAAACACTCTTCCCTTTTCTTTATTTAATGAAATCAATGTCCTATTTTCAAGTGTCCTTATCAGACTTTTATAAGAATTAATCATGCAAAAACATATTTTAGAGGGAGATTTATGCTGAGGAGACATTTTTTTTTTCCTCAAAATGTAGAGATGAGGAAACACAGAGAGAGAGAGGACTATACCTTAAATAATTAAACATGAAGATAAAATGACNNNCAGGTTAGAAAAGAAAAAGACACATGCAAATACTTAAATTTCACTAAAATACAGTATTTTATCCATGGTGTTAACAGTAATGTGAAACCTACAAATTCTGATAATCATAAAGAGGCTTAGAATTTGTCAGAAGAGATTATTAGTTAGTAACATTTCTTCTAGTATTTTTTTGTAAATGCCTAGTCACAATCAATTTTGTTTATTTCATATCTAAAAGTTGTTTTGTCAGTATTTCTCATCTCTGCAATAAGGCTTATTTTTCTCTTGTGACTTCATGATTTCATGATTCTCTAACTTGGCCTTGGTAAATTACGTTCCAAAGAATTCCAATATTGAATTAGGAATTTCTCTGTTCTCCACCCGCTGTATTTCTGGCAGCAAGGAGCTATTTGTTCAAGAGCTAAAATAGAAGGTAATGAACCACTGTTGTAAAGGATGATCCATGACCAGATTGTTCTGATCTTTCATGGTACTGTCTGCTGACCTACTTGGCAAGTTGGATTTAGTCTTCTTGCTCATGCATAACTGAGGTCACTTAAACATTAAAAGATATGAACTCCTCTTCCTCTCATCCTTTGACCTAGTTCAAGCCTGTTGTTTAAACTCGTGGGTCCAGAACTGTGCAAGATGTGTGAGTATTTACATATGTGTAACTGTGTAGGTGTGTGTGCATGTGCTTACCCAAAGTGATGTGCATTTGAAGTGGTGATCTATTGAAAAAATGAGGGCAAGTTCTATGTTTAGCATATCCATATTCAGTAAGGGTAAGGACATACATAAATGGGAAGCATCAAGTTAACATAGAATTCAATTACGTGTACATTGATTCTTAATATGTAATTATCATTTATATACCTCCTTTCAATTCCTTGAATGCCTCACCTCTTTTCTTAAATATGCACAAGAATGTATGTCAAAACCAATATAATATTGTAAAGTAATTAGCCTCCAATTAAAATAAATAAATTTATATTAAAAAATAAATAAATATGCATAAGAATACCTCAGGTACACATAGTTAAATGAATACAAAATGTGTTGGATCAAGGAGAGGCAGAATGTTTACAAGAATAAGTGGTAAAGACCCTGAAATATGGCATGAATACAATGTCAAAATGACTATTGGAAGTTAGAAGAAAAAATGTTCTGTGTGCTAAGTTGCTTCAGTTGTGTCCAACTGAAAATCCTGTGGACTGTAGCCCACCAGATTCCTGTGTCCATGGGATTTTCCAGGCAAGAATACTGGAGTGGATTGCCATGCCCCGCTCCAGGTGATCTTCCCTACCCAGAGATCAAACCTGGGGCTTCTTCCTTGCAGGCAGTTTCTTTACCAGCTGAGCCACCAGAGAAGCCCCAGAAGAAAATAATGGCCCCCACCTAAGTGAAGTAGAAATATCAGAAATACTAAGGCAGAAGATGAAAGAATGCTTAGACAAGTGGGCATGGTACAGTAAATTTATTAAATGAAGCCAGAAAGAACAATAGCTGATGACTCTGTTTACCAAAGTGATTAGCAGTGCTCTGATAAGAGATACCAGTATGTATAAAACAGATAACTAAGAGAACCAACTGTATAACACAAGGAACTCCACTCAGTGCTCTGTGGTGACCTAAACAGGAAGGGAATTCTAAGAGGGGACATATGTATGTGTATAGCTGATCCCTTTTGCAGTATAGCAGAAACTAAGGCCACATTGTAAAGCAACTATCCTCTAATAAAAATTAAACAAAAAAAGAAAAGCTCATTGATGGTTACCCTCTCCAGTCCAAAGTAGATGACAGGAGGTGATGCTAAGAACTGGGCTCACTTATAGTAATGGGAATAATAAGATCCTAAAATAAGAGATGCTAGATAACAGCAAGTTTGAAGTCTTTATGGTAATGAGTATCAATGTCAGTGTGCAACCCCAAAACTATGGAAATGTTTCAAAGGACACAGTGTTCCTGTGGGAAAGATGGGTGGGCAGCCAATAAGAGTACTATCAGCCACTCCAATAAAATATTCCAATCCCTTGTTTAGTTTCCATATCTGAGCCAATTCTCAAATTTGATTAATTAATCCATTGATTAGTGGAGAGGCTGAGTCTCCGTGAGGAATGACTTTGAACACCAAGGCATGTATAGAGTTATATTTCCCTAATCTTTCAGAGGACTTATGGCTTCTTAACCAGATAACCATAAATTCAGAGCATTCTTGAAAATGTGAATACTCGGACATTTTGAACTTTGTGGAAGAATTTAAACTGATATTAACACTTGAGGGTCTGAAGCATTATTACAGTCCTGTGGTTAAAGTTGGTGCATGTGAGGACTTGATAGAAAGTGGAATTCTAGCCCAAGTGCAGCTGACATTGTGTCCACTGGGCCTGCAGACATCCTAGAATTTTTTCCTCTGGTTCTTGAACACATAATTGGAATGGACATATTTGGTTTTTGAAGGGACCCCATGATGGTTTTCTAACCTTTGGGATCAGGGCTGTTGAAATGGGGAAAGTAAAGTGGAAACCCTTAAATCTATCTCCTAGCCTGGACAAGATGATACATCAAAAGCTATGGGTGTGGGCATGAATGTGAACTTCTTTCCGTTTCAAGTTAATATTCACCAAAGAAAACCTAACCATGGGAGAAGCCTGAAAGACCCTGTAATGGAACACAACAAGCTGACGAACGGAGCAGTCTTGATGGTGAAGATGAGGGCAGTGCATGCAGAGACCCACCAACATGGTCTTCAGCAGCCCAAATCTGATCTGGCTCTAGCGTGGTATCAATCTACCATCAATGGAAACTAACACAGAGCTTCTGCCACATCTCTCAAGGAGATCAGCTAGCCATCTGGTTTCAAGATGTGTATATGGGATCCCTTTCATCAGACAAGGGTAGACATTCATTTTGACTGAGGTAGGTACATGTTTAAGTTATAGGCCTACACTTACTACTCTCTTGGCCAGTATCACTATCCAAAACCATACAGATTTTCTGACCTACCACCTAGACTGGTTAGTTAATTCGTGTTAGTTGCTCAGTTGTATCTGACTCTTTGTGACTCCATGGACTGTAGCCTACCAGGCACCTCTGTCTGTGGGATTCTCCAGGCAAGAATACTGGAGTAGGTTGCCATTTCCTTCTCCGGGGGATCTTCCTGACCCAGGAATCAAACCTGAGCCTCCTGCATTTCAGACAGATACTTTACCATCTGAGACACCTGAGAATACTGATAATATAATTTCAGAAAGAGGAAACTAAACCAAAAGAAATATAGAAGTGAGCATATGACTCATTACATTCCTTCTCACCTGGAATCTACCAACATAACTGAGTAATACAGATGAAGCACCAACTTGAAGATGAGAACCCACAAAGGTGATATGTTATCCTCTTGGAGGTGGTTTACATCATGAATCGGTGATCTATTTTATGGTGCTAGGCCTCCATTAAGTAAAATATGTAGTTCCCATATCAAGGAGGTAAGAATGGTCCATTTACCCTCACTCCCATTGATTCACTTGAAGAATTTGTGCTTTAATCTCCATTTTCTGGGTGTCCTCTTCTTAGCGGAGGGACACCTCCATCAGAGATAGAGTAAGAGTCTCATAGAACCTTATGCTGTGGTTATTTATAAGTCATTTGGGCTCTTTGTGCTAAGAGATTAACAGATAAGAAAAAGAAACAATTGTATGGGTAGTTTATCCTAGTTATCAGGAGGATACTGGGCTACCATTACAAAATGGTTATATGGAGGAAATGCTTGACATCTGTCTGACCAGCTGGAATAACAGTACTCTCTTGCCCAATTTAATGGTAAATGAACTAGAGCATCAGCCAGAGCTATTTATGGCAGGAAGATCATGGTGACCAGCACGTCAGATCACATATGAATGACAGTCTGAATCACTACAAGGTAAGTCACCTGGACAAGCAGAGGTGGTAGCAGAAGTTTAAGGTGCAGCAAGAATGGATAATAAGCCATAAAATGAGTATTGGTTGCAGTCCCAAGATGAACTTCTTTGTGAACACTAAATTTTTTAAATTCTTCTGAGTTTCAATAAAAAAAAAAGATAAACCAGAATATTATAGGAGCTATTTTCATATGAAATGAACTTATTGTTGATACAAGTGAATCTGAGCAGTGCAAGAGGTACATCTTAAGGAACACTATAAGTGTTCCAAAATCCCTTTCAGGGTTAAGGCACTCATTCCCCTAACTCTTCAAGGATGGACTTCAGCTGAAAGAAACTGCCAAACCCAAGATTAATCCTACTTTGAAGGTTGGGGTACAAAAACTAAGTTCCTTACTTCAGTTTTGAAGGGCCAGCTCAGTTCCAGAGTTCCCCATGTGTTTGTCTTTGTTTTAACTGAAACACCATTTATCTTTTTTCTCTTTTCCCGAATGTGCATATAGTCCCTTACATGTTTGTTCCTGAGAATATAACTAAGAAAATCCCCTGCATGCAAATTTCTGTTTCATAAAGAAAATGACTTATAATGCAAGGTCATACAGACTATAAGTGACAACGTGAATCAGAAGTCAGACTTCCAGACTGCCACTGCAGCGCTCGTTCCTCTATATCTCATCTCTAGATCCTCTCAATAAGTTTTTTTTAATCTATGCAAATCTTTAGTTACATATAAGTTATTTGTTTATACATCTGTGTCCCAAACTAGGATAAAAGGTTTTGAGGACAAGAGAATGTATCATGTGTGCATTTATTTCCTAAATTGAGCAAATCTAGTGTCTCATTTTAACCACTCCATTAACATTGTATTTTTTCAATGAATAACTTTTAAATAGTTACCTTGATAGATGAACATTTTCCAGTTTATTTTAAAATTATGTTTATAATAAATCATATTCAAATATCTTCTTTACAGGAAGTTCAATATATTGAGTGGGCTGTTAAAAATGCAATGTTGAATGGATCTCAACCCAGGATGTAAGCATTCATGAGATAACAAACAAACAACAACAACAACAACAAAAAAAAAAAAAACAAGAGGCTGATCATGTGTATCCTGCCTTTTCTGTAGGATTTTAAAATTTTATACACGTGACTAGGTTATGATTTATTAAGCACATAATGTCTATCAGCTTTTAGAAAATAGCTCCAGAATTCATTCTCTCCCCTCTGCCTTTCTTTCATCTGTGAAATTGAACAAGCTAATACCAATTAGGACAGTGGGAGGATGAGAGAGAGAACAGTAAAGAATAAGAATTCACACCCAATTATAGATTTTCCCACAGAATTAAATAAGATCAACAAAAACATTGCACATAATAAATACTTCAACTACAGGTTTTCACCAACACAGTATTTTTTGATTGTCAAATAAAATCTTATTTTTGTTTCTTCTGGGGAAAAAATAATACAATACTGTCCTTTCTGGCTTTCCTTTCTATTGCTACTGCCAATGATAGGATATTCGCATAACCCCTTATTTCACTTCCTCCTTATTGCCTCCTATGTTTATTGATAGCTTTATTTTCCTAAAATATAGTTATGAATGGATAATGCTTTTTCCCAAAAGCCTGCATGAACCCTTATTTTCTAAAAGATAAGTCTAAACCCCGGAAACTGTTTCTGGATAAATAGAAAGTTCTCTACATATTTTTACCACCTAATTTCTCAGCTTTGTATACCATCACTCTACTTCATGCACCATAAATTCTTTCCTGAATGATTTTGTTCTCATTATTTCCTTTCCTGTCAAATTATCTTCCAGCTTCCATTAGTCAAATGCCACTTCATCAATTCTCAGTCCTTATTCATACTCTTGCAATAACTGTCTGTCTTAATATGGAATTAAACTCTTTCTATATTCAGTCTCCTCATCACTATTCATATTGTCTTATGTAATGTTCCATTTAAAAACATGTATATTATGCTTACTTGTTTTGTCTTATCTCTCATACTCATTGCTTTTGCTTTTCCCTCAAAGCATAGACTAGTACAGAGTGGCTAGTAAGTGATTTCTGCTAGGTGAATGAGATGCAGATGAATGCTGACAATATAATACCTGAATAACCAGCCATGGAACTAACTTGTCTCCCTTAAGACATAAGTGCCAAGTGTATTTAGTGACACTTAGATGGTAAACTGTATAAATAATGGAAAGAGAGTTTACAAATAGAAGAGTTTTCAACAGAAATTGAAAGGAAGGAAATTCCAGGGAGAGGAAAGATATTGGCACAGAACTGAATTTTTTCCACTTGCCAAAATTTCATACCCAAGTTCAATGATAAAAGCAAGAAATTACAACATAACATGTCACAAATTCACTGTTTTACTTAATAATGACATTAAGATTATCATAATTCTAATTTATATCCTGAAAATATCTATCTGAATTTCTGTTGTGTATTTGCTTGTGTTATGGTCTTTTAAATATGTCATATAAGTTTGCTTGCTTTCCATATGTTCAATATTTTAAAGTGAGCTATAGTGCAGCTTTGAACTGTGGTATTAGAGAAGACTCTTGAAAGTCCCTTGGACTGCAAGGAGATCCAACCAGTTCATTCTGAAGGAGATCAGCTCTGGGATTTCTTTGGAAGGAATGATGCTGAAGCTGAAACTCCAGTACTTTGGCCACCTCATGCGAAGAGTTGACTCATTGGAAAATATCTGATGTTGGGATGGATTGGGGGCAGGAGAAGAAGGGGACGACAGAGGATGAGATGGCTGGATGGCATCACTGACTCAATGGACATGAGTTTGAGTGAACTCTGGGAGTTGGTGATGGACAGGGAGGCCTGGCGTGCTGCGATTCATGGGGTCGCAGAGTCAGACACAACTGAGCGACTGATCTGAACTGAACTGAATAGTGCGGCTTTAATCTTAATCTTTACTACAACAATGCAAATCAGCCATAGTTATACATACATTCCCTCCCTCCCTATCCTCCCTTCCTGCCTCTATCCCATCCCTCCAGGTCATCACAGAGCTCCAGACTGTGATCCCTTTGCTACATAGCAACTTCTCACCAACTAACCATTTTACTCCTAATACAATATATATCCTGATGCTACTTTCTCCATTTGTCCCTCTTTCTCCCTCCTCCACTGTGTCTACAAGTCTATTTTCTAGATCTCCATCTCCATTCCTTCTTTGCAAATAATTTCATCAATATCATTTTTCTAGATTCCATATATATGCATTAATATACTATATTAGTTTTTCTCTTTCTGACTTACTTCACTCTGTATAACAGGTTCTTGCTTCTTAGTAGTCAAGATGCAATTTCAAGGGTAGATTTCAGCACCTTGGTCAGAGCAATGAGATTAAGAACATTTTTAATAGATTTTCACACCTTGGATACAACAGAGCAACCATTGTTTCTCTATACTAACACATACATATTCAAAATAATTGGCAAACAGATGCAATAACCAGTTATAATCATTTTCTAAGTATCCATTAAAGTCTTCAGCAAGCTTTACCTTAATAATCATCCTTTTAAAAGAAATCATGTCACCCTCAAGTTGAAGAAAATATAAAGGTCATATTATCCAAATTCCTACCTCCCTTTATATATGGAAAAACATGTCTACTTAAGTTATTATTTAAGAATAGAAAATACATAATAAAGGTAAAAGAAATGCAATAGTTTAATTTTTGTAAAAAATACACATTTGTGTATAGAAGAAAAGACAAAAAATGTATATAAACATGTACATATTGGTTTCAGAGTTACGATTGTTCTTTCTGCTTATCTTTGTTTTCTAATATTTCTCCCATAAGCATGTGTGATTTAAAAAAAAATGATTTGTAAAAATACATCATTAGTTTTCCCTCACATTGCTAAGGTGAAGCAAGAGCCTTGATAGAAATCATAGATTTAAATATGTAACATACCTTATGGGTCCAATATATATTGATGGTTGAGGTGATAATATAGGTAAAAAGACAAATCTGAGACCATAACGGTGCTGTGAAGAAGACCCAAATTTGATTGACCATTCTTCCCACTCCAGAGTCTTTGTTCCCTTCTAAGTGATCTACTTTCTCTTTGTACTAGCTACAGGAGTTACATAGGCTTCTCGGGTGGCTCAGGGTAAAAGAATCCACCTACCAGTGCAAGAGACACAGGGGATGCTGTTTTGGTGCCTGGATCAGGAAGATCCCCTGGAGGAGGAAACAGCAGCCCACTCCAGTATTCTTACCTAGAGAATCCCATGGACAGAGGAGTCCATGGGGTCGTGAAGAGTCAGACACAATGGCGTGACTGAACATGCAGATACCCCCTCAAGTCTCTGGCTTGGTTGCTGTTCAGTCACTCAGTGATGTCTGACTCTTTGCAGCCCCACGGACTGCAGCACTCCAGGCTTCCCTGTCCACCACCAACTCCCAGAGTTTGCTCAAACGCATGTCTATTGAGTTAGTGATGCCACCCAACCATCTCATCCTCTGTCATCCCCTTCTCCTCCTGCCTTCTATTTTTCTCACCATCAGGATCTTTTAAAATGAGTTGGCTCTTCACATCAGGTGGCCATAGTAATAGAGCTTCAGATTCAGCATTAGTCCTTTGAATGAATATTCAGGGTTGATTTAATTTAGAACTGACTGGTTTGATTTCCTTGTAGTCCAAAGGACTCTCAAGAGTCTTTTCCAACACCACAGTTCAAAAGCATCAAAGTTTTGATGCTCAGCCTTCTCTATGGTCCATCTCTCACATTCATACATGACTACTGGAAAAATCATAGCTTTGACAATACTCACCTTTGTCAGCAAAGCAATGTCCCTGCTTTTTAATATGCTGTCTACATTGGTCATATCTTTTCTTTCAAGGAGCAAGAATCTTTTAATTTCATGGTTGCAGTGATCGTCTGCAGTGATTTTGGAGCCCAAGAAAATAAAATCTGTCACTGTTTCCATTGTTTACTCATCTATTTTCCATGAAGTGATGGGACTGGATGACATGATTTTAGTTTTTTGAATGAGGAGTTTTAAGCCAACTGCTTAAAACTAAGCACTCTCCTCTTTCACCTAAATCAAGAGGCTCTTTAGTTCCTCTTTACTTTCTGCAATAAAGCTTGTGCCATCACATATCTGAGGTTATTGACAATCTTGGCAATCTTTATTTCAGCTTGTGCTTCATCCAGCTGCTCTGTATATAAGTTAAATAAGCAGGGTGAAAATATACAGCCTTGATCTACCACTTTCTCATTCTGGAGCCAGTCCATTAATTGCTCTGTGTCTGGTTCTAACTGTTATTTCTTGATCTGCATACAGGTTTCTTGGGAGGCAGGTAAAGTGGTCTGGTATTCACATCTGCTGAAGAATTTTCCACAGTTTGTTGTGATCCACACAGTCCAAAGTTTTAGTATAGTCAATGAAGCAGATGTTTTTCTACAATTCTTTTGCTTTTTCTATGATCCAATGGATGTTGGCAATTTGGTTCCTCTGCCATTTCTAAATCCATCTTGTATGCCTGGAAATTCTCAGTTCATGTACTGCTAAAGCCTAGCTTGGAGGACTTTGAGCATGACCTTGCTTAGCATATGAAATGAGTGCAATTGTGCTGTAATTTGAACATTCTTTGGCATTTCCTTTCTTTGGGATTGAAACGAAAATGACCTTTTCCAGTCCTGTGGCCACTGCTGAGTTTTCCAAATTTGCTGGCATATTGAGTGCAGCACTTTAACATCATCATCTTTTAGGGTCTGAAATAGCTCAACTGGAATAAACTCAGAGCTCATCACCTCTACTAGCTTTGTTCATATTGATGCTTCCTAAGGCCCACTTGATTTCACACTCTAGGTTATCTGGCTCTAGTTGAGTAATCACACCTTTGTGGTTATCTAGGTCATTAAGATCTTTTTTGTATAGTTCTTCTGTGTATTCTTTCCACCTCTTCTTAAAATCTTTTGCTTTTTTTTAGGTTTTTTATTGTGCCTATCTTTGCATGAAATATTCCCTTGATGTCTCTAATTTTCTTGAAGAAATCTCTAGTCTTTCCCATTCTACTGTTTTCCTCTATTTCTTTGCACTGATCACTGAGGAAGGCTTTCTTATCTCTCCTTACTGTTCTTTTGAACTCTGAATTCAAATGGGTATATCTTTCCTTTTCTCCTTTGCCTTTCACTCTCTTCTTTTTTTCAGCTATTTGTAAGACCTCCTCAGACAACTCTTTTGCCTTTTTGCAGTTTTTTTTTTTCTGGTGGATGGTTTTGATCACCACCTCCTGTCCAATGTTATGAACGTCTGTCCACAGTTCTTCAGGCACTCTGGGTATCAGATCTAATCCCTGGAATCTATTTGTCAGTTCCACTGTATAGTCATAAGGAATTTGATTTAGGTCATGCCTGAATGGCCTAGTGATTCTCCCTATGTTCTTCAATTTAAGTCTGCATTTTGCAATAAGGAGTTAATGATGTGAGCCATAGGCAGCTCTGGTCTTGTTTTTTCTGACTGTATACAGCTTCTGCATCTTCAGCTGCAAATATAATCAATCTGAATCTGGTACTGACCATCTGGAGACATTCATGTGTAGACTCTGGCTTGGTAGGGTATTAGAATTGTGACAGTAGTGATACAAAGGAAACAGTTGATAAAATTTAGGTTTGATACTGAAGATAATATTTCTGAAGATAATAAGATTGACTTGGAAATAAAATTACTTTCCAGGTATGGTTGTAATTCATAGGATTAATCATAAGCAAGTTGAAACAGAAAAAGAAAGGGGGAAGTAGAGGGAAAGAAAAGCAGATCATCAGGGATTTGTTACAATATGTGACTTCTTAGAGATTAGAAGCATGCTAAAAGAGTAAGATTAATTACAATGACATAAATAATAAAGGTTCTGACCTGCTTTTTATTGAAGATTCTGGATAAAAATTGAGTTCTAGGGTCCCTGCCACACAGCAAAGTAAACTTGACTCCTTTCCAAGAAAAAGTTATATATTATACAACATTTTGTTTATCTACACACATGCGCATGTGGATTCCTGATCATTGTATATTATAGACTTTGGCTGATTTTCATTTTAATCAATTAGTATAAGCAGTATCTAAAATATAATAAGTAAAGATTTTCATATTAATTTTAATAGTAGTATTGTTTTATTCAAAAGTGATGAATTCAGTTCAGTTCAGTCACTCAGTCGTGTCGCGACTCTTTGCGACCCCATGAATCGCAGCACGCCAGGCCTCCCTGTCCATCACCAACTCCCGGAATTCACTTAGACTCACATCCATCGAGTCAGTGATGCCATCCAGCCATCTCATCCTTTGTCGTCCCCTTCTCCTCCTGCCCCTGATCCTTCCCAGCATCAGAGTCTTTTCCAATGAGTCAACACTTCGCATGAGGTGTCCAAAGTACTGGAGTTTCAGCTTCAGCATCATTCCCTCCAATGAAATCCCAGGGCTGATCTCCTTCAGAATGAACTGGTTGGATCTCCTTGCAGTCCAAGGGACTCTCAAGAGTCTTCTCCAACACCACACTTCAAAAGCATCAATTCTTCAGCACTCAGCTTTTGTCACAGTCCAACTCTCACATCCATACATGACCACTGGAAAAACCATAGCCTTGACTAGACGGACCTTTGTTGGCAAAGAAATGTCTCTGCTTTTCAATATGCTATCTAGGTTGGCCATAACTTTCCTTCCAAGAAGTAAGCGTCTTTTAATTTTATGGTTGCAATCACCATCTGCAGTAATTTCTGAGCCCAAAACAATAAAGTCTGACACTGTTTCCACTGTTTCCCATCTATTTCCCATGAAGTGATGGGACCAGATGCCATGATCTTCGTTTTCTGAATGTTGAGCTTTAAGCCAACTTTTTCACTCTCCTCTTTCACTTTCATCAAGAGGCTTTTTAGTTCCTCTTCACTTTCTGCCATAAGGGTGGTGTCATTTGCATATCTGAGGTTATTGATATTTCTCTCGGCAATCTTGATTCCAGCTTGTGCTTCTTCCAGCCCATGCATAATTGGATAGTGAATAATATGACCTCATTAACTAAGGATCTGGAATGCTTATTTCCTGTGGCTTAAAAATCATCTCATCTGGGAAGAAAATAGCTCAAGTATTTGTTGCCTAATTGTTTACCTCTATCATATAACAGATTTTTTATTTTTATTCCTTGGCAATTCATTGCTTTGGGTCAGTGAGAATCTATCACATGTTCAGCACGATGAACTCCATTCATTATCTTTTATTGTCACTTCTCTTTAGCTTTTTGGCAAATTGCTTTGGTTTGGATATTAATAGAAACATAAATGAGAAGAAAACATGTGATCCAAATTTTCCATTCTCAACTGTCCCCTCCCAAAAAAGTTTCTATTGTTCATCTCATTTCTGCTTTTTGCTTTGTTCATGTATACATTTTCACTAAATTGTTTCATATAATGAAACGATAATTATGTTTTATTATAGTATTTTTATTATTTAATATGTATTTCTTAGTCATTTCCTTTGTATATAAATATTACATGCAAAATACATAAGCAAATATGCATATATGAAAATGCAGTGTGTTTTCAGGAAAACTTTTACAAGCTGTAATTTGAGGATAACTAATAGTACAAGAAAACTTATTGATTAATATTTTGCACAGAAGCAATGTTTTACACTCTTTCATCAAACTAAAAAATTAATTTGCAGGTGACAATAGAAACAGCTTTAGAGAAAAAAATTTGATATTGCTTCAGGTTTCTAGATGGGTTATCACTTATTAATATTTTAAGCAAATAGAGAAAACACAAAAGGAAACTTCAAAATGTTCACATATATAAAGTGAATTTTAAAACACTTAAATCATTTTTAGATATAATCAAAAACAACTGATCATCTCAACTACCTATATCTCCATAACTTTGTCTTTGAAGGGTCTGCCTGACTCTGTCTTGAGAAATTAAGAGCATTTTTTAAAAATCTATAAAAATTGGACTTCTTTATGAGTTACTATATCAACATCATGTAAACAGGCATGAAAATTATGATTAAAGTATTTTAAGGATGCAAATAACATATTTAAATTATTGCTTTTATTCTTTTGAATACCACAGGTGCTACCCACTTCTATTATTAATAATACATTTGTAGAGTCAGTAGTAGGTTTCACTGTACAGAAATTTCTGCTAGATTACAAAAATACAGATTTTACTTCATAAAAAATCTATTTTGAAGCCACTCGCTAGTGATCAATCCCCGAAAAGACCTCACTCTTTTCCCTCTGGAGCTTCTCTTCTATTTTCCTCCTACATCTAGCTTTACTGACTCAATTCTAAACTTCCAATGAATGTCTCAACATGCCTCCCATGACCCCTTTCTTAGTTTCTCTCCACTCACCAATTTACAAACTCTTTTGGGACATGGGCCTTAGTCTCTGGAACATTAAACTGCACTTTGAACATAAGAGGAAAACAGAGAGCATTTCCTGATTTGAGTCAATGGAAATATGTAAAAGTGGCTTTAAGATGTAACATTTTATGCTGTATGAAGTTTTTTTTTTTTTCTTACTCGAGAATTAAATTGGACGGACATTTACTCTGTGTTGACTTCCCTGGTGGCTCAGACGGTAAAACATCTGCCTACAATGCAGGAGACCTGGGTTCGATCCCTGGGTCGGGAAGATCCTCTGGAGAAGGAAATGGCAACCCACTCCAGTACCCTTGCCTGGAGAATCCCGTGGACAGAAGAGCCTTGTGGGCTACAGCCTGTGGGGTCGCAAAGAGTCGGACACGACTGAGCGACTTCACTTACTCTGTGTGAAGATTGTGAGAAATGACAGAATCTTCTTAACTTACACATGATTCTTAAAAATTAAAAGATGATGTCACAAACTTATGAGACAGGGAAAACAGTATCCCCGTTTTATAGGTGAATACACCGAGGCTGAAGAAGGCTAAATTAATTCCTGAGGTACTACAGTTGTGAGAGAAGAAGCTCTATGTGTTGACTAGAGTCCTTTCTTTTTCCACAAGATCACTGAGATGCAGGAAAAAGAAAGGGAAGTCTTTTTTCTGTGTTCTGATCTACTGACACATATAAATGCTAATCATTAGCATAGATATTAAGCAGTCTTCCTGAGGTCCTTTCCGAGGTCAATGGAAGGATGTCCTTTTGTTGGAGGGTTATTTTGGAGGTCCAGCCCTTTCTCTTCCTTTGTTAATAACAGGACAGCTCACAAGAAATGCAATTTATTCTTTACAGTTTCCAAAGAGAGTATATTCTACAAACCTACAGTCATCAAGACAGTATGGTACTGGCACAAAAGCAGAATACATACCAATGGAACAAGATAGAAAGCCCAGAAATAAACCCATGCACCTAGGAGTTCCTTGATTTTGACAAAGGAAGCAAGATTATACAATGGGGCAAAGACAGCCTCTTCAGTAAGGGATGCTGGGGGAGCTGGAGAGCTACATGTAAAAATTAGAACACTTCCTAAAACCACACACAAAGATAAACTCATAATGGATTAAAGACCTAAATGTAAGACCAGAACTCTTAGAGGAAAACATAGGCAGAACACTCAGCATAATTCAAAGCAAGCTCTTCTATGACCCATCTCCTAGAGTAATGGAAATAAAAACAAAAGTAAACAAGTGGGATCTGATTAAAGCTTTTGCACAACAAAGGAAACTATAAGCAAGGTGAAAAGACAACCCTCAGAATGGGAAAAAATAATAGCAAATGAAACAACCGACAAAGGATTAATTTCCAAAATACACAAGCAGCTCATTCAACTTAATACCAGAAAAACAAACAACCCAATAAAAGTGGGAAAAAGACCTAAACAAATATTTCTCCAAAGAAGACAGACAGATGGTTAACAAACACATGAAAAGATGCTCACAATTGCTTATGATTAGAGAAATGTGAATCAAAACTACAATGAGATATCACCTCACACCAGTCAGAATGGCCATCAGAAAAATGTCTACAACAAAAAATGCTGCAGAGGGTGTGGAGAAAAGGGAGCCCTCTTGCACTCACTGTTGGTAGGAATGTAAATTGATACAGACACTATGGAAGATGGTATGGAGATTGCTTAAAAAAACGGGAATAAAACCACCATATGACCCAGAAATTCCACTCCTAGGCATATACCCTGAGGAAACCAAAAAGATACATGTACCCCATCTTGAAAAAGACACATGTACCCTATTGTTCATTGCAGCACTGTTTATAATTGCTAGAACATAGATGTCCATTGACAGATGAATGGATAAAGGAGATGTGGTACATATACACAATGGAATATTACTCAGCCATAAAAAGGAACACATTTTAGTCAGTTCCAATGAGGTGGATGAACCTAGAGCTTACTATACAGAATGAAGTAAAGCAGAAAGAGAAAGATAAATATCGTATACTGAAAATGAAAGGGGGGAGTAAAAAGTTGGCTTAAAGCTCAACATTCAGAAAACTAAGATCATGGCATCTGGTCCCATCACTTCATGGGAAATAGATGGGGAAACAGTGGAAATAGTCAGACTTTATTTTTTGGGCTCCAAAATCACTGCAGATGGTGATTGCAGCCATGAAATTAAAAGACGCTTACTCCTTGGAAGGAAAGTTATGACCAACCTAGATAGCATATTGAAAAGCAGAGACATTTCTTTGCCAACAAAGGTCCGTCTGGTCAAGGGTATGGTTTTTCCAGTGGTCATGTATGAATGTGAGAGTTGGACTGTGAAGAAAGCTGAGCGCCAAAGAACTGATGCTTTTGAAGTGTGGTGTTGGAGAAGACTCTTGAGAGTCCCTTGGACTCCAAGAAGATCCAACCAGTTCATCAGCCCTGGGTGTTCTTTAGAAGAAATGATGCTAAAGCTGAAACTCCAATACTTTGGCCACCTCATGCGAAATGTTGACTCATTGGAAGAGACTCTGATTCTGGGAAGGAGTTGGGGCAGGAGAAGAAGGGGACGACAGAGGATGAAATGGCTGAATGGCATCACTGACTCGATGGACGTGAGTCTGAGTGAACTCTGGGAGTTGGTGATGGACAGGGAGGCCTGGCGTGCTGTGATTCATGGGGTTGCAGAGTCAGACACGACTGAGTGACTGAACTGAACTGAATGCATATATACAGAATCTAGAAAGATGGTACCAAAGAATTTATTTGCAGGGCAGCAATGGAGAAACAGACAAAGAAAATAGATTTATGGGCATGGGGAGAGGGCAGAAGAGAGTGACATGTATGGAGAGAGTAGCATGAAAACTTACATTACCATATGTAAAATAGATAGCCAATGGGAATTTGCTGTATGGCTCAGGAAACTCAAAGAGGGGCTCTGTATCAACTTAGAGGGGTGGGATGGGGAGGGAGATGGGAGAGAAGTTCAGAAAGGAGGGGATATAGTATACCTATGGCTGATTCATGTTGAGGTTCGACAGAAAACAACAAAATTCTGTAAAACAATTATCCTTCAATTAAAAAAATCTTTAAAAATAATTTTAAATAAAAAAGCATATTAATTAAAAATAATGTAGAAATTTGGCATGAGGACAGTAGGGTGGGCTAGCTGGACTACTTATGATCCTTAAAATCAAAAGAAGAAAAAGACGAAGTCTCTGGCCATCTGCTGCCCTGCTCCCACAGGAGGCTGGGATTCCTGGGGTGCACCACACTCTCCCAGTGGGTGCAGCAGGGCCTGCACGGTGCAGATGCCGCATTCAGATCCCACACTTATCCCATAC
Organism: Redunca redunca; assembly: GCA_006410935.1. Classification (NCBI taxonomy): domain Eukaryota; kingdom Metazoa; phylum Chordata; class Mammalia; order Artiodactyla; family Bovidae; genus Redunca; species Redunca redunca. The sequence continues at coordinate 350,233 of SJYQ01104741.1, forward strand.
TCCTCTGTGGGTTAGGGGTGAACGAGGATGGAAAGGTGGCAAATCTCGGGAGACCAACATGAAAGGAGGGTGTGATGCAGCCTTTTGCCTGATTATAAGGAGGCATTTTGATTTCTCACTTCACAATCATTACGGGGCTTCTCCTGCTCTTGGTTTCAGAGCAACTAGAGAGCCCTGAGGGAACAGTGCCTTTAGAATGCTCCTAATTACAGATTTGAGATCTTGAGCCTCATCCCAGAAGGACTGACCATCCACTGAATCCTAGGGACCCTCTGGAAGTAAGAAAGTTACTTTGAAACATCTTTTCTGTGCCTTATTATTTCAGATTATAAACCTGGAAAAGAGATGAGAAAGAAACATCTGCTTTGCCCCACCCCTGAAAAAGTATCATTTAACTCTTGACTTCCAGAAGGAGAGAATAGAATGTTCCCTGTGTCTTAGAAAAAGTGGTCTCAGCATCATAAATATGCTTTCTCAACTATTTTGCTGTTCCTTAGAGTTTTACTTAAAAGGATTGACAGGAGAAAAGTGAAAGTCACTCAGTCCTAGATGTCTCTTTGCCACCCCAAGAACTATAGTCCGCCAGGCTCCTCTGTCCATAGAATTATCCAGACCAGAACACTGAAGTGGGTAGCCATTCCCTTTTCTTACTAACCTAGAAATCGAACCCAGGTCTCCTGCATTGCAGGTGGATTCTTTACCAAGTGAGCCACCAGGGAAGTTATGCTTAAAGGAGAAGGAATGCTGTTATTACTTCAACAGGAATAAAGTCTGCTTCCTGTACAAAGAGAGAAAGAAAGAGATTTCATGAACATTGCTTATAAACTGCTACTTTAAGCTTCTATATTTGTAGCACAGAGAGATCAGAGATTTATTTCTCTTATCTTCCTTTCATTTAAGAAGTACATTAATTTTTTTCACTTCTACTCTCTTAATCCCAAATTTCTACAGAGATTTCAATTTTTACACTTTCCCTTTTTTTTAATGATGGAGGATGAATTAAGTCTTTTGTGAATAATCCCTTTTAACATTGGAATTAAGACAGCTTGGACCACAGAAAGATTTCTGATGAAATAAGCAAAAATTTCTACTTCCAGGTCTCTAGCTCTGAGACCTATAATAGTCTGTAACAGATTGCAGACTGTAAATATACTTACATGTTCCAAATATCATGACTGTATAATATAGGGGAAAAAAAAAGTTATGTCTGAAGTCAGTGCCCAGGGTTTAGTTCAGGCCTAAATTTCTTGTTACAACTTGAACTATAAAACACTTAGAGCCAGTTTTCTCACTTGTAAAGTAGAAATCAGGATATTTCTAACAGCCTGTACGTATGACATGAATTTTCAAGTTCATTTAGCGTGAGGTTTAGAGGTGGTTGTCTCCAAGAAAAAAGAAAAAAATAAAAATCCCTGTAGAGAAACCAAGTAAAATGTGAATTACCCATTACTGGAAATCTGTGTAACAATGATTATGGACATGATATGTGAGTCTCAAATTATTTCCCCTTTGGGATAGATATATTAATATTTCTTGATATTAATTTTCCCCTAAGGCTTCTATAGTGATTTCAGGGGAAAATCTCACAGTTTTTTTTTGGATGTGTACACATCCAGATATTTTCATAATCTCCCTTGGTATGACTGAGACCAGCCCGGAACGTTAACTGAGGTTTTATTCATTTTGGAAGGGAGGGGTTGTGATGTGAACAATAAGGAGAATGTTACATAACTGTACAATAGTTCATGGGATATAACTAGCTGCTCTTCACGTTCATATTGGCTATCTCATCCTGGTTTCTGCCAAACTTTTGTGTAGTGAGTACTATCAACTCCATTCCAGAATCCATTCCTAATCATCAGTTTTCCTTGAGATCCGAAACCAGATTCCTGACAATATTGGTTGAGCACTTAGATCCAGCCATATCTGAAGCACAAACTTTTACTTAGTGAAAGTGAAAGTGAAGTCGCTCAGTCGTGTCCGACTCTTTGCAACCCATGGACTGTAGCCCGCCAAGCTCCTCTGTCCATGGGATTCTCCAGGCAAGAATACTGGAGTGGGTTGGAGTGGGTTGCCATCTCCTTCTCCAGGGGATCTTCCCGACCCAGGGATCGAACCTAGGTCTCCCACATTGCAGGCAGACCCTTTAACCTCTGCACCACCAGGGAAGTCCAACTTTTACTTATAAAGGCTAATTATTCCCTTGCTTTGATTAAGCTTATTTAAGGTTTTTCTCTCATTTATCGCCATGTTTGTTGAGCACATATTTCATCCTTATATCTTCTGCAGAGTGTGGCACAGACTACATCTGTCAAATGAGTGACAATTATTAGTCATACCACTATTTGGAAATTAAAATATATATTTTTCTATTGCCAAACTTATAGGAAGAAATGAGTACAGAAAACTTGTTCTTAGCTTGTTGCTCATTCACTCAAAATTTTCTAAAATAAGGCCAAAAATGTAGGATTCAATTTTTTGTCATTTATTTATTTATTAGATATAAATTCATTACAAAATTGACACATATAATTAAAAATATTTTAAATCATAAACATAAAAATCATTTNGAGAAATTATTTTCATTGATTAACATAGTTTCTTTTCTTCAAAATTTTCAAAATTATAGTTTAGCATCACTGTAATGTTAAACACTCCCATTCATTAAATGTTACCAGCATAAGTAAATTTTGCAATTGCCTTGATTTTCCAGATGCTAGTGAGATACAAGTATGATTTATTTTCAGATGACCAGAGGACATTGGAAATATCATAATTAAAAACTGATATTGGATTCTAATTTTTATCGGTTAGGTAAAGAGTGCTATACACAAAAAGCACTTGGCCTTTTAGGCCATTTAACACCTGAAATGTATCCTAGGTAAAGAATGAACTCTAAATGCTGAAAATATTGGTCTGGCCACATATATCATACAAAACAGGTGCAAATCAAATGAGTATGCTTAAAATCTAGGAGAAGAAAATGTTTAGAAAATGTTATGCACAATATAAAAATATTCATTGCAATCACAAAAGTGCTATTGAATTTTTATTTTGTGCTTTATATTAGTAAAATATTAACTCTGGTTTGCTGGATGGGCATAGTAAAACCATAAAGTTAGAACACAAACTCAGGTGAGAAAAATTTCTGATTTTTTAAACATCAGCAAAATAATATTCTATACATAATTTAAGTGAATATCAAATACCTATAGATGTGATTGTGAGAATAAGTGGTAATTTTCTCCCATATAAGCCAGAGCAAGTTATCATTTACCACAAATGTGCTATAATTTCTTTAAACTGGCCTGAGACCAAGTTTCATTTAAAAGCTATTACATTTTATGTGGCTTTGTTTTATGTACCAAATGTACTGAGACTGGATGCTTCCTCATATTACCTAACACATGATAAGACACATAAAAATGCAGAATAATTATTTGTTGACTAATCAATTTTGTTTTACTGCTTGATCATTTAGACTTTCAAAATATTTATTTTCCTTTCTTGATTCCTACTACTATAGTACAGTCAATTCTAATTCTTAAGTTTGTTATTAAAAAGAGATTAATTTTACCCATACAGGGAACTGATTCTAGACTGTAAAAGGAACTTTTTTATTTTGGATTTTGTTTTTAGAAAATAGAATGTGTTCTATTTATTCTTAAATCATAAAATATTTAATATATTTGATTCCCCTTTGCAGACTATACAGAAAACTGGTTGGTAGCAAAGCTTTATGACAAAGATTATTTGTTCACATCACCAAAATAAAGCAAAAACCAAACAGCAGCAACAAAAAATGAAAGATATCTCTTAGTTGCAAAGAATTCCAAATAGAATACTCATGCTGTTAGGCACTGACGATACATGCAACTTAATGAAGGGCTTCCCTTGTGGCTCAGTTGATAAAGAATCCACCTGCAATGTGGCAGACCTGGATTTGATCCTGGGTTGGGAAGATGCCCTGGAGAAGGAAAAGGCTACCCACTTCAGTATTCTGGCCAGGAGAATTCCGTGGACTGTATAGTCCATGGGATTGCAAAGAGTCGGACACGACTGAGCAACTTTCACTCTCTAGGCACAGACTGTGCAGACAACTTAATGAAGGGCAGAATAAAGAAAAAATGGGAAGGATATTCAACATGGTGGGTTTTATTATCAACTGAAGCTTGGTCCCCCCAAAATAATAGGTGCACATCTTTGAAATGTAAAATATTCTAGAAAGGATAGGGAACTTGAGGAGTGGGAATGAAAAACTAGCATGAGCATGAAGAATATGTTTAATTTAGAGAGAGAAATCTTTTATGTCAATATTTCCATTAAATCTATGCACATTTATTTGAAAAATAATGTCTATATTTTTTAGTTGCATGTTCTCACACAATTAGATTGATTTAACCCCAAAATGGATTCATACCAGGAAAAGAATACTGTGATCAGAGCAATGATTTCTAGTGTTAACTACAAATGGCTCACATTAAAAACAAATTTATATATAAAAAAGTTCATCCAACATATCTACAGTTCAGTCGCTCAGTTGTGTCCGACTCTTTGCGACCCCATGAACTGCAGCATGCCAGGCCCCCCTGTCCATCACCAACTCCTACAGTGCCAATCAAAACTAGAGAATAGTGCCCTGGGAATGACAATGTTAGGATAAAGCTGATGGGACCCAGGCTCGATTTATAGAATGTTAGAGATTATCTAGTCTGAATTCTATATTCTATAGCTCAGAAAACTGAATGTTCATACCAGGGAAGTAGCTTTTTCAAAGTCACAGCAGATGAGTGGGTCTAAGTCTCATGAGGGTACCCATAGCGTCTAACTTGTTCACATTTTATCACTACCCCATAGCATGATGCCTGATACTAACTGTGCTGGTGTTATACACCAACAACACCAATAGTTGGTGTTCTACAAATATTTTGGGTGTATTGATGAATGAAAAAATGAACACATGAATGACTGAATGGAGGAGCAATACAATGTCAGGGCTAGGCTAGACTATACTTTCAGGAATAGAAGTTTATCAGCATCTAAACAGTTTAGGACAGTGACTTACTCTGTTACCACAGGTCCCTCAAAAAATGTTCTTGTTTGAGTCATGTTGGTTGCAGATACAATGCCAGGTGCCCACAGAAGCTGATACACTATGCAGGCAAGTAATTTTAAATATCTTTTATCTTTTAACTTATCAGTGTTGTTGCTTATTAGTAGAGTCATAGTATTTGAAGTAATATGTCAGTTCCACCATGGGACACTCAACGAACTGTCTCAAATAACGTTACTTATACCTACATTAGGTCTTCAGGAACAACGATGGACAAAGATACTTGTTTCAACACCACCCTCAGATATTTGAACACCTAATAGCAGGTACTTTGAGCAATTAAAACGCTCATTTCAAAAGCTTTTTAGAAATGAAGAGGAACAGAAGAGAAATAAAACTGAGAAGGTGAAGGCTGTGAACATTTAAACTGCTTGATGAAAGAAGAGAAGCTGTTAGACTTGTTATAATTGAAACAGCACATTTAGGTCTCAGAGGAATATTCAGGCAATTGGAAAACACCTTTTCAAGTAAAAGGCCAAGGGAGGAAGTCAACAGCAGGTGGGGGTGTGTAAACAAGTCAAATTTAGGTGAAAGACAAGCAGGCATGTTTCATTATGGATTCTTGGAAGCCATTCCCTGCAGATTTACGTGGGTAATTGAGAGTGACATTTAAAGTGGCAGGAGACTGTCTGGGCAATAGCTTGTGTTTTCCACATAGTCAGGTTCAAGTGCAAGAGGGGTCTTGTAAACAGAGTTCATGGCAGTCCTTTGTGATAGAAGAGGGGGGGTCACTAAGACTGCTTAGGGACCCAGGTAAACTTCCAGCCTCCCTCTTCATCTCGACGAACAAAGGCTTGTCCCTGGTGGAAGGAGTGAGTCTTCACATTACAGTGAGGGCTCAAGGATGCAGAAAAAGCCATCTCTGTCTTATTGGGCGACACATCAGAAGTATAGTACGGACGAGTCTGTGGTCCTCCTGGAGGCTGTGAAAGCTGAGAAAGGAAGTGAAACTCTTCACTGTGGCTGGCAGTGCCTGGCAAGGGGGCAGTTCTATCACCTCCATAGTCAACTGGCAGATCTTCCCCAGGCGCACTGGGATAATCAATTGCCTCATCCAGAAACTGGGGAAACGTGCTAGTGGTCTGTCTGGCATGAGATGAGAGGGCACTGTAGTTAGCTGATGAGGTGTCATCAATGGTGTTGAGGTCTTTTAACCCCAGTGTCTGAAGAACCCAGGGATCCACAGGGGGTCCATGTTGTCCACAGTTAGCAAAGTCGCTAGCAAGGCTTCTCTTGGCATTTTTATGATGGGGAATCTCAGGAGGAAAATATCTTTGCTCTTTGGGTTTCCTCTTCCCCTTTCTGAATTTTCTATATGCTTTGGAGAACTCATCTGATGACAGCAATTTCTGGGGAAATAGTATTTGAAAATACAATCAATCACCCAACATCACTTTCTTTACTATCGTCAAAAATTTACTAGTTACATTAGTTCCCTAGAAAACTTGAATAAATTTTTATTTTCTCATACAAAGCAAAACTGATCAGATTAACCTGTCTTTAAGTTAAAATCTATGATGACATGTTACCACTTAGAAATTCCAATTCATATTATTTACTAGTCATCTAAAAGTTGAAGGGAGTAAATGATGTCTTTAAAATTTCAGTTCAGGGAAGTAATGATTATTGTTATTATGGCAATAATAACAACTATCATGTACTGAGGTACATGCATGATCTCATTTTATGTAGATGCTATTGAAATCTTCTTTAATGAGGAAACAGGCAGAAGCACATTAGTGACTTGCTAAGGATTGCTCAACCTAGATTTAAACCTAAACCATCTGAATCTAGATTGAACCACTGATTAAAATGCTATGGAACACTTTTTCTCTAATTTTACTAACTTTCATAGCACTCCCATGTGATATGTATCATATTATGCTAAATCTTGCAAAATTGAGAACGAGAGAAAAAAATGCCTAATTAATATCACTTACTGCTTTGATAACTGTCCTTTTTTACACAATGGTGGCTGAAGATGGGAGCCCGGGCTAACAACTGTGAGCTATACTCTCTTTTCTTAACAAAGCAAACAGAATTCTAAAGAAACTAATATAGTGGGTTTTCTTCTCTAAACTGTTATATCTGGTAAGAATTGTAAGCAATATGATTGAATTAGATAAATAATGTAGCTTGCCTAGAAGTAAGGTAAAGATTGATGATAAAACAAATGGTAAGAGAATGGCAAAGAGATAATAAAAAAAATACAAAACCCCTCAAAAGGAAGAATAACAGAAAGGGACTAATGGCAAACTATCCATGAGTTAGAAACATTTTAAAGGGTAAGAACATAATGTTCATTAAAAGGTAATGTTATTGGCTATGTCTAATCGTCAGTTAAGCGATTTCGGCTCCATTCGGCTCCAGCCGCATTTATAACATTTAGAGCTGGAAAGATTCTTAAAAGATCATTTTAGTCCATCCACTTACAAATGAACTAAATGAGGCCCCAAGTGAGAGACTGATTTACCTAAAGTCAAAAAGACAATTGAAAGAAACCCATGTCTCTCAGATCCAATTCCCACCTCAATGTTTCAACCATCTATCTTACAATTAATTTCTGTTGTCTCAGCAACCCCCTTGACTGGTTTTTGATTCTTTAGCAACTCCTTTTGTAACATTATGGCTAAAATCTGCAATCTAGATACTTCAGAGAAATGATACATAAACATTCTTCTGAAAGTGCTGTTTTTCTTTCAGAAAAATTCATCCATCCTATTGATGAATTTCAAGACATATTGTTTCATACACTTCTTACATGTAATCAAGGACTTTTACCCAAATGGTCTTCTTTCTCACATCACTTCTCTGTATAAAGGGGATAGTCACATACCTTGGCTTTTTCCTCAAGACATTTAACTAGAGCAGAATTCAGGTATTGTCGGAGATGATTATTCTCTTCATGTAACCTAGCAAGTTCTTCTTCCTTCTGTACCAGAGTATCTTGGAGCTGCAAAAAGCAGACAATGGTGACGGCTGCTCCACTATATTGACTTTGTAACCTTATAATAATACCACTGATCCTTAACCTACTTAGACTTGATTATTATTCTGTTTGTTTTATGAACACAATATCAGGGAGCCCTTGTCCTCCAAGGCGTGAATTCAATCTACACCCACCTACTACCTGATTGTTCAGCTTTGTGCTCTGAATTTTTTTTATTCTTTGCAAAGTGTTTGGAGAGATTATATGACTTTTAAAATCATAACCACAAGGAGATCAAGAAGGTATGTAGGAAAATGAGCTGCGTGCAACTGTTTAAATATAGAAAACAGTGTTTAGAAAGGTTTCGCTGAGCTTCTTTCTTGCATGTTGAAAAAAGAAGAAAGAAAAAACAATATGGGTTGGATTCCCTCCATCTCAGATCAACCTGTTTGTATGTCCACAAGATCAAATTACTTTCAGAAATAACAACAAACAAAATATGGAAAATTAAGCAATCTTTGTAAGAATTTTCATCTTCTCTTCTCTAAGTGATGAGCTATTTATGACTCAAAAATAATATCACACTCATTGTATCATTTGACCTTTCCACCAGCCCTCTGAGGTAGACAGTAAAAATATCTCCATTTCACAGATTAAAGTAAAAGAAGATTCAGGAGGTCATACAGCTAGCATGTGAGAGTTTAGGGCTTGACTGCAAGCCTTTCAAGAGGGTTTTGCTTTTGCTGTTATTCTCCGTCGCATTGATCACTTCACTTTGACTTCTCCATGGAAGCCACGTGACACTAACGGACAGTGTTGAGAATGAACTGCTTGCAACACGGCTGATCTCCATGTTCTGATTATCTGTACATACCTGCTTATTCCTGTAGAGCTGAGAGGAAAGCTGAGCCTCTTCCCATGAACACACATTAGGAACAGGGAAATTCAAGTCACCTGATGGTTCTATGTGAAAACACAAAATGGATAACTGAGAAAATACAAACGCAGTTTCTGTGTAATAAAGAACTAACCAAAGGATTTCAGAAAGGCAATGAGTGCAAATTACCTTTCTGAAGCTAGCCATTGCCTTCACATGGGAAAATGACATATTTAAAGTTTTCAGAAGGGGCAGGCATGCTATGAAAGACAAATATTTAAAGACTATCTCCAAATGTCTACAGAGGTCAATTTTCAGGAGATAAGAGTTCCTGTCTGCATTACTAATTCATGCAAATGTTTATTTGCCCTACCCTCAATTAGGCCTGCATTGCAATTTTACTATGTTTTCTAAGCTTTTATCTTATTTTCTAAGCTGTAGTGGTTAGGTAATACAGTGTTTGCCTCTAGAATCAAATCCTATTTTTGATGTTACCATTTTTTTTTCCCCATATGAAAATCTCTGCCTATCAGTGAAGTCTGATGGAGAGTATCTATTCAGAATTTTATGGAATAGCACTTTCTATTTCAAAATAATTTGAACTTTTTTTCCTGAAGAACTCAATGAAAATCGCAAAACTGTACTAAAACTCATATATGTCAAATGTCATTACGTGTATGTTTTATGTTTTTTCGAAGTTTTTGTTTTTTCATGTGTGACAGCAAATTATGCCTACCAATAAGACTGCTTGGGCATGCTAAGTTGGTTTACTTTTATTTTCTTTTCCTGATTTAGTACAGTATGGAATCTTGATCACCTCTAAATCAACTAAAATATTACTGAAATACTTTTTTTAAATTGGAATGATGGACAACAAGATAGGAATAAAATTTTATACACTCTTTGGTTTCATATTCCTGGGCATTCTGTTTTCTTTGTTTCTTGTGGTAGGAAGCTAAAATTAAATAATTCCCTTCCAGACATTAAGTGTGTTTCAAAAATTGGGGGCTTTTCGGTTGTATCTTTCTTCAAATCAAACAAATACATGTGGAAGAAATAGCACTACAGATAAAGAATTCTGAGGTGTCTTATAGTTATTCCAGAAACTTGAGTGTTAATACAGAAAATTTGTTTAATATTTATAGACACTGTTTACTAAGCCCCACGGCAAAACTAATGTGTCGTTTCCCATAAAAGTTATGTTTCTCTCCAAAGTTGAAGTCTTCTTTAGGCAAAATGGGACTTTTTTTCCATTTATAAGGCACTATTCATAGAATTTCCTTTTTGAAATAAAAGATTAAGTTAGTAGTTTTGCTTGCTTCTCTCTCATTCCCAGGGAAATATTCCTTAACTAAAACAAAAAACAAACAAACAAACAAAAAACAACCCCCACAACAAAAAGCTTCTAACTAGTTTCTTAATTCCCAAAGCATTCACTAGTATTGTTTTTATAACTTTGACATAGACCTAAACTTTCTCAATGACTTGGAAATCGCCAAGAACTGTAAAGTATACATATTATACTTGATGAATAGTATAGTATGGAAGAAATGCAGATTATACAGTGGGCAAGGAGTAGAATCCCATTTTCACTGTTTGGCAAGTACAAAAAAAGGAAGTTATTTAGGCTGCAAAATACAGGAGTCTTTGGGCTTTCTTAAACCTTACCTATCATTCCTTCTTCTACAGAGTTCCAGCCCATAATGCCTTGCAACTATGAGTACTGGGAAAGGGCTTCGGATCTACCAGCAAAGCAGAAGAGCAGAACTTACCCTGTGCCCGTGGTGGTGCCTGTTGGGGCTCTCTGTTGTCCAGGAAACCAGCAGCCCAGAAAGAGACCCAAGTCTCCGTGGAAACGTCAACACTAGATTCTGACGTTGTAGCGGAATACGGACAATTATAGCTCTGGCCTCCTACAAAGTACTGGTCTTGGCAAGGCAGAACGGTGTTCTGTAAAATTCAGTATGTAGGTTGGTTGGGGGTGGGAGGGTTGTTCCAAGAGATGCGATGATGGGCATTCAGAGGGGGGAAAGAGTGGGAGAAAGAAGCAGAAAATACATGCAGTGAATAAAACCCAGTAAAGATGCTAAGTATAGATCCCAGATTAATTTTGAGTGATCCAAATATAATTACTAGAAAGGAATCAGCTTCATGGTTCATCCAGTCCTTCCCGTAGGTCCTCTCAGCGTAGAACAGGCTACTATTGGATGGCCCAAATTTGTAAATATCCAGGAGTATTCTCTGTTGCCTCAGTCATCTAACAGGCTACCCAAGATCTAAGCAAAAGAAATTCTACTTAATGAATGAATCGTGTAAGAACTATTTGACTCTTTCTTGCAAATATCTTAGTTATATTTCTAATAACTTTAAAAAACTTTGAATGCTAGGGCTGGAATGGACAGAACACACCATACTCTAACTTTTAAATTTTAGTTTCTGAATCATAAACTTGCTCCATTCCTCCCTTCCTCTTTCCTCTCTTCCTCTGACTTTAAATGCTACTGGATCCTCTTGAAATAGGTTAGTTAGGAAAGACAGCAAGCTCTATGTAGGTCTCTCCATCACCAGGTCTCAATGCCTTTCCAAAGTTATCTTGCACGACTAACTGTCTGGCATGTATTCTCTACTGTGTTCTGAGCCAGTGAACACCCTCCTGCCCCTGCCTCCTCAAACCTCAAACACACAGTCTTTCCAAATGTCCAGTCAGGAGCAGGTATGCAGCCTCCCTGGGTTAATTTGTACAACAGACCATTCCTAATTATTTGTCAATGTTTAATCAGGTAAAAGCCATTCATTTCATCAGAGCCTAGCTTTGGACAACTCTTTTTGACCATGACAAGTCTTTTGTTGACTTGTGAACTTTCTTGGGCATAGCATAAACAGAGAGAAAACAAATAAGAGGAAAAAAGAAAGTTAAGTCAATTAAGTCATACTTTGTTAACATTCCCAATAAGTTAAGTTTTGAAAAAGTCCAGTCTTGAAGCAAGTCCAGCGTGGGCATTGCAGACCAAAGAAATTCGGCCAAAGGTTTATCAAGTGCTATTTTCTTTTATTCTAAAGGCATGTTTGCAGGCTCTTTCCCTGAGGTTATTATTGGAATCAGAGCTGTGCTATTATGCAATTGACACCTGAGAAGAAAACAAACCCCAAATACCCCTAGCCTCAAGTTCAAGTGTTTGCAAATATGTGCATAATCGAGAGGAAGAGGTGGAATGAAAAGTGAGTGCAGGTGTAAAGGAAAAGTTGGGAGACAGTCCAGAATAGAAATAAAGGACAAAAGGATGAGAGAGGTTGAGAATGAAAGAGCCAGAGAGGCAGACATAGAAAGCCAGGAGACGACAGGGGAGAGGAAAAGGGAGATGGAGCAGCAAAGAAGACCTATTTTAATTGGCAGGTAGCAGAGAAATCTTGTTTCCAAGGTGGAAGAAATTCTAAAGGCAAAGCTTTCTGGCGCCCCGGTTTCGCCAGGGAACTAGCTAATGCCAGCTCCTCACTTACCATCTTGCCCTGGAAGAAGACGCTGAGGAAACTAAGCCCACTCAATTTTCTGATAAGCGGGTGGTAGCTTTAAATGGGACTGAGGGGAGGAGCTAGGAGAAGCGAGTTCTAATCTGCAGGAGTTCCCGGTGACGAGCGCCGCCCTCTGATTTGGTGCAAGGCTGTCAGGCTGGTGACGTGGGTCAGGAGACATCCAGCCAAAGCCAAAGTCACTGGCACTCTCGGCGACCTGCTCCCCAGACCCAGGAGCAACGGCTCGGGGTTCCGGGCATTGTGTTCACCGCGGGCCCGCGGCGCTCCGGGTGAGCAACGCGGCTTCAAAATCCGCGCGAATGCGGGCTTGCTGCGCGTCCCACTGGCCCGGGCATCAGGACCCGCGCAGACGGTGCCGCCCTGACCGATGGGGCGCACCAGCTCCTGCCCGCGAGAGTCTGCAGCTGCCGGGCTGGGCGGGGCGCACAGGTTGGCCCCAGAGCCAGAGAGAGTTGTCAAAAAAAAGCCCACACCAGCTTCTCAGGCATCAGAGCAGCACTTGGGGAAGCCTTCCAACCCCCAGGTGAATACTGCTCCTGGGTTTTCTCTGGTTTTTGGTAAATATCAGCTTGCTGATTGATTGGCTTTTTCCTACTATTAAATATGTCTCATTTTCCCCAGCTTCTGAAGTGGGTGTGAAATGTGGAGGTGATCTATATTCATTCTAGAAAGTAAGCTTCAGGGGAATAGCCATTTCTGACTATTTTGCTCACTGCTGTCTCCCAAACTCCCAGAACAATTTCTAACATGTAATAAGTGCTGAATAAAGAATGAATTAAACTGTAAATTTAGGAGTCTCAACTGTGTCTCTGTGTTGGTTTTTCTTCACAACTATTATATAGTCTAAATTAATAAAGAAAATTTAGTGTGCTAATATTTCTCAATTAGAGTGTTTTATTTCTGCCATTTTTCCTCTTGCATTTTATTCTCACCATTCCTACAATGTTATATTCAGAGGAGAAACAAGAATAATGTCATTTTAAAAACTATTCATACCACTAAGAATCAACTCTTGTTTCATCTGCAATAACCCAGGAAGTCAGTACTCTTGTCCCTGTTTCAAAAGATAGTGAATGAAGCATTGAAGTTAAATTTGACCAATGTTCACACAATTAAAAAGTGGCAAACTAGAGATTTGAACTTCTGGCTCCACCATCCATGCTAATTATCATAATTATAGTTTGACTCTCTTTGATTTCTTTCTACTGTACATTAATGGCCATTTATGTAATGGGCATTTTTATGGACTGAATTGTGTTCCCTTCAATTTTATATGTGCTGCATCTCTAACCTTCAGTGTATTTGAAGATAAAGCCTCTAACGAGGTCATGAAGGTTAAGAAGTCATGAGGGTGGCGCTCTAATCTTACAGGTCCAGGGTCATAAGAAAAGGAAGAGACACGAAAGATGGCGTGCACAGAGAAATGGCCGTGAGAGGACACATGTCAAGGAGTGAGGTCCCAGGAGAAATCAAGAAGCCCACTGACATCCTGATTTTTGGACTTGCAGCCTTTAGAATTGTGAGAAAATAAATTTCTGTCGTTTAACGCATCCAGTCTGTGTTTCTTGTTATGGAAACCCTAGCAGACTAATACAGACATAGTGAAGGAACTGAGAAAAGTTCTGATTCTGATTTGCAAAATCCTTTCTGTAAACCAGTTCTGACCTTTATTCATTCTGCCTTGTATTTACCATACAAGCATTTAGCAGTGACTAACATATAGTGCCGGAGAAGGCAATGACACCCCACTCCAGTACTCTTGCCTGGAAAATCCCATGGATGGAGCAGCCTGGTAGGCTGCAGTCCGTGGGGTTGCTGAGAGTTGGACACGACTCAGTGACTTCACTTTCACTTTTCACTTGCATGCATTGGAGAAGGAAATGGCAACCCACTGCAGTGTTCTTGCCTGGAGAATCCCAGGGATGGCGGAGCCTGGTGGGCTGCTGTCTATGGGGTCACACAGAGTCAGACATGACTGAAGCGACTTAGCAGCAGCAGCAGCAACATATAGCGGGGGTTTCCATGGTGGCTCAGTGGTAAAGAATCTGCCTGCAACGCAGGAGATGCAGATGTGGGTTCAATCCCTAGGTTGGGAACATCCCCTGGAGAAGGGCATAGCAATCCACTCCAGTCTTGCCTGGAAAATCCCATGGACAGAGGAACTTGGCAGATTCAGTCCAAAGGATTGCAAAGAGCAGGACACAACTGAAGCAACTTAGCACACACATGCACACAAAACATATAGCAGATGCTCATTAAGTTCTGTGTCCAAAATTTAAAAAAAAAAAAATGGAAGAAGGTGCCAGATTCAGTAGGGTCCCTTTCTGCTTTTCTAATACTGTTGATTCACAAGCCTTTTTAAGTGACTAGTACCAGGTTTGAGAATCACTCCCTGAAAGATATTGCCAAAGTCACTCAACAGGACTCATCTCAGACAGTGATGTGAGACGGTGGTCTCCTCTCTGTTCTTGCTGCATAAAGGGCAAGGATGCCCTGACAATGTGATCCTGACATGAGGGGGAAAAGGGACTAAAATTACCACGATTTAGGTGGTAAGAATCAGTGATCTTGTTCAGGGCAAAGAAAATCCTAATGAGCTCTGCAATGAGCACCAGGGACAAGAAAAAGGAGGAGGGAGTTGTTTTGCTTTGGGAAACTATCATAAATAAGACATGGAAGCCTTTGGAAGGTACAATTTCTTGACTCCAAAAATGATACAAATAGGTAATTAAGCAAGCAAGCATGTGTGTGTGGTAAGTTGCTTCGGTCATGTCCAACTCTTCATGACCACATGAACTATATGGCTCAACAGACTCCTCTGTCCATGGGATTCTTCAGGCAAGAATACTGGAGTGGGTTGTCATACCCTTCTACAGGGGATCTTTCCGACCCAGGAACCGAACCTGTGTCTCTTAGATCTCCTGCACTGGCAGATGCGCTCTTCACTACTAGCATCACCTGAGAAATCCTAAGCAAATATGGAATGATATAAAGGACAGAGCTTTGTTCACATCCAAATATACTTGCATTCAAATTCCTGCTCTATCCTCTGAGATTGAGTCAGCTGAGGCTATATTATGGTCTCCAAATCCTCAGTTAGCTCCTCTGGTGAATTAAGAAAGTACCTACTTGAGAGGTTTGTTAAAAAGCTGATTACTAATGGCTTGAAAATCCCTAATTCACTGCCTAAATCATGACTTGGAATTATTATTAACTCTTTGAACACATAAGCTATAGAGCTTTGACTACTAAAATTAAATAAAAATATGAACTATATTTGTAAAATTCTCAGGTCTTTTGAGTAGAAATTTTTTTTTAATTTTTGATGGATTTTCAGCACAAATATTTCATAAATGCTTAACTACTTTAGCTTAATGGTGTGGGAGTGTATATGATGACAGAGAATCTTTAAACAGTGAAGAGCTATTGACAGTTTAATATAAATCAGAAGATAAAGCTTTCCTGAAATCATCAACTACTAGAAAAAATTTCCCAATTCTTAAGTTCTGATTTAAGCTCATATTTTTATTTAAGGTCTACTGCTTAGATATCGGAGAAGGCAATGGCACCCCACGCCAGTACTCTTGCCTGGAAAAATCCCATGGACAGAGGAGCCTGGTGGGCTGTAGTCCATGGGGTCGCTAAGAGTCGGACACGACTGAAGCGACTTAGCAGCAGCAGCAGCAGCAGCTTAGATATAAGCCTTATTGTTTGTTTGTTAGATTATTTTTTGTAAAAATGAGTCAATTCAGCAGTAATGTGAAATCCTTTGGCCATTTTTTATTTATAAGTATGAAAGAAGAAGGAGCACTTTCCTTAGTGACTGCAACCCATGTAGATATTTTTTCTTCAATGGAAAGTAAGATCAGTTTAAAACTGCCTTTTGTATAGTGGCTGAAGGGATGGTATTAAAAGGAAGGTGGCTAATAACTGCCTCCTGCCAGGGTAAAAATATAACAAAATAGAAGGTAATTTGATCCACACACAAACCAAGTCTGCAGGCAAAAAAAAAAAGTATGATCAGAGGTGGGCGCCAAGCAGATAAATAGATTGGCATATGGAATGTTCTTTTATTTCACCCCTGGAGGACTCTTTATTTGACTACCTTATTAGTAAATTCAGACTAACACTTTAATTAATTCAGTAGCATATATAATAAAAGAACAATTTTAAAATTCTCTCTAAAACATAACCTTTCCCTATAGGTTTCATAGCTAAGTCTCCAGGGAATAGAAAAATACTGTACTTGCTTTCACATATAGGTTAAAAAAAAAAAAAAGCAGAACTCTTAGAGAAAATTCAATGCAGTAACTGATTTACAGTAGGAGATTTAACATTTGCATGTTTTATTTCAGCATGCCTGGAGAACCATGACATATTTAGTTTTAGTATTGAATATCACTCCTCCAGAGTGATACACAGAAATCAATCATGTTGACATGGACAGAATCTTGCCGTCCATTCACCCACCACTTACCCAGCATAGCTTCTAGAAACCATCACATATGTAATAGCTTGCATGTGTGCATGCTCAGTCACTTCAGTCAATGTTTGACTCTTTGTGACCCCATGGACTGTAGTCCGCCAGGCTTCTCTGTCCATGGGATTCTCCAGGCAAGAATACTGGAGTGGGTTGCTATGCCCTTCTCCAGGGTATCTTACCCGACCCAGGGATAAAACCTGTGTCTACTGCATTGCAGGCACATTCTTTATCCACTGAGCCACCTGAGAAGCTCATGCATAACTTATGCCCTGGTGAAAGCTATCTCTACATGAACAAAGAGTATACAAAAGAAAGTCAACTGTTAGTATCAAGTTATTAGCCAGAAAAGACAAATTATAGAGTGCAATGTTCTATACAGGCTTGACTCAGATTAGAGCTATATAGAATGAGGGGGCAGGAGAATGGAGACATATGACACTATCTTATTGGATGTTTCAGCCAGAATTTATTATAATAGCTTTATAACCAGCTTTAGACCTTTATTTATTGACTCATTGAATGATTGCTTAATTTTTCAGTTGCATTGGATTGTATTAAGAACCATCATATACTATAATAATATTCACAAATCTTTCAAATATCAACTCATTACTTCATGATGAAGGATACCTAGCAAGTGAACACAAATTTGTATTCACTGTGTAAAGTGAAGCAAACCCCTTTTATACTCTGTAATGTTGCTTTTTCTGATTTTTCACCTAACATAACACTTCAGAAAATAATATTTGTGAACAAATATCTCATTCCTCCCAGGCCCTGTCAAGTCACTATGAGGCCTGGAGGCACTGCTGTCTTCCAAAGCTTTAACTCATTGTGCTTTGGTGTACAGTGCTCATTGACAACCTCTCTCGTCAAATTGGAATAAAACAATCTCAATACTACTATAAAAATAGACGAGTAGTGAAAGCTATTTGCATTAACAGAAAGATTAGAAATGTAGAATCCTAAACAACACAAAACAAATGCAACTCTACCCATCATTGCTTCACTCCAATCACATTAGTAAATCATGGAAATAGCAAATTATTATGGTTATTATGTATCAGAGATATGCTGGNGAGATATGCTGGTCAAATTCTAACCTGAAATAAAATGGATTTCTGCTTCAGGAACCTTAGTACTTTCATAAATTAGACTTCAGTATCTTTGCTGCTCCTTCAGTCTCTCTTACGGATTTTTGATCTTGAGGTTAGTGGCTGGATTGCTGACTAGGGATTAAAGAACTAAAAGGTGCATTAGCACGGATCGTGGTATCTAATTTTATACTAATGAGAATAAAAATAAGGATATCACTGACTGGTTTCTTCAAAGAGTTTAGTTCAGTGTGTAGTAGCAAAACAGGACAACCAGGACCCGACTCCTTCTGCCCTGGAATGAAGAATCTGAAATAATATGACATCTTTCATGAAAAGAAGACAAAAATATATGTTTAGATATAAAATATTAAGCTTAAGTGAAGTTATAATCCCATCTATCTTTGTAATCTATAAAACTCCAGAAAATGTTAGCTGAATTCTTTTTGACCCAATAATTTGTGGCAAAATCACATTATTTGCAATCAAAGAAATTTACTTTGAAATTTGTAATAATCAGATTTGGATGTCTCTAGTCAAACTTTTTTCCACTTTTTAAAAATTATTAAATGAAAGCATAATGCCAACCTCTTGTTAGTGGAAGCATTTATACATTCAAAAACAATCTGAGGAAAATACAGAGAATAATGAAATTGTTGTTCAGTCGCTAAGTTGTGTCCAGCTCTGTGACCCCATGAACTGCAACACGCCAGGCATCCCTGTCCTTCACTATCTCCCGGAGTTTGCTCAAACTCATGTTTGTTGAGTTGGTGATGTAATTAATAATGCTAAATAACACTTAAATGAATAAGCAGAAGCATTAGACTATGAATAAGGTACCATGACAACAATAAAGTAAAACTCCAAAATCCTCTGGAATGTATAAATAGAGGGTCATGATGTGCAAATAATCTGGTTTTGCTTCCTCCAAACAGAAACCTTCATGCTGTCTGCCTCTGGAACAGCAGTATTAGCACTGCATGACCAAACTATAGCTAATAATCTTAAACACAATAAGTTTCCATCGCTTCATTTAAAGGTGAGAGGGTATCATAACACAAACAAGTGAATTGACTAAGCTCTTAAAAAATATGGTTTATTATCCAAGAACACAACTGGTAAGAACTCAAGTTGCATATTGTAGAACTTTTGTCTTTTTAAAAAAAATTACTAGCAATCATTCTTTGAGTAGTATTCTTTAGTATGTATATATTTACATGTATATAAATGTACATGGTTATATGTTTGCTTATATATATTAATATATGCATGTATCTGACAGAATCAATGAAGCCCATTGCCTTGAAATACTTACAGAGTGAAGTGAAAAATGTGCTGGGAAACAAAGACTTGTACTCCTTTTTCACTTTTATATAAAGGGGCAGCTGTTCCCACGAGATGAGCTTTATTTGATTGGTGAGGTTGGAGAAAGGAAAGGGAATGAATTACCCACATTTATGTCAGCATCTACATAACACATGCTACCTCTGCTTCCTCTGAGGAAAGGAAGAAGGGTGGGTTCCATCCCAGCTGGAACTGTGTGTGGCTGGTCAGTGTCACCGTGATGGGGCAAATAGCTACTAGGAAGCCTATGAAAACTACAAATATTAAGTCATATTTGACAATCAAGCTTCTTTTTTCCAAGTGATAAAGGTAACTTTTATTTCCCATACCTGTGCCTTTCTGTGTCGATAGCTTGTTTTTAGTTCAAGAAAGAAAGAAAGGATCGTTATTTACTGCCACACATACATAGGCCACACACCCCCACAAATTCTATGCTTTTTAATAAAGCATAAGTAATCAGAAAAGAAGTATATGAAATCAACCATATATGTATATTTTAAGAACTTTAAAAAATCCATATTGGGACTTCCCTGCTGGTCCAGGGATTAAGACTCTGAGCTCCCAATGCAGGGTGCCCAGGTTCAATCTACAGTCAGGGAATTAGATCCCACATGCTGCAACTAAGACCTGGTACAGCCAAATAAATGAATAAATATAAAAAAATGAAAACAAATAAAATATCCATATCTTTTAGATAAGCAGCACAAAATGATCATTTTATTAAAATAAACACTGGGAAAACTTTCTAAATGTCCAATAAGACACTCTTTCCATAAACTGCTTTTGAAAGGACTTTCAGTAAATAGCGTCCATGTATGTTCATAGCATGGACTATGTATTCATAAAAAATATTTTTGGAAAAGTGTTACAGACATGGACAAACAGCATTATGTTAACTATTAGGATAATGCAAGTATATTCATAAAATTGAAAAAGTAAGGGGAAAATCACTAGTGATAATTTTTTGTGGTATAACATTATATTTAAAGTGAAAGCAACTTTAACAGTAGTAATAGATAATATCTGTGAGTGTACTGATTAAAATAAGTATTTCACATGTTTTATTGGAATCCAAATTTATAGTATGAAGGAAGAAGTGAGGGCAGAAAGATTCTTTGTTTTTTTTTCTTTCCACATCTTCAAAGCTATTTTAAAAACCGTATAAGTCTACAGAGAGGACAAAGATGCTTTACAATAAAATAAGCTCTTTATTTATACTGCATTGCTCCAAAATGCCAAAATTTACAAAGACTTAGTGAGGCTCTGATACTAAAATAAAACATCACAAAATACAAGAAGGTTTGGATCTTTCTTAAATATATAAA
>SJYQ01104741.1:381924-395053 GCA_006410935.1 Redunca redunca
AGCCTCTTGATGAAAGTGAAAGAAGAGAGTGAAAAAGTTGGCTTAAAGCTCAACATTCAGAAAACGAAGATCGTGGCATCTGGTCCCATCACTTCATGGGAAATAGAAGGGGAAACAGTGGAAACAGTGTCAGACTTTACTTTTTGGGGCTCCCAAATCACTGCAGATGGTGACTGCAGCCATGAAATTAAAAGACATTTACTCCTTGGAAGAAAAATTATGACCAACCTAGACAGCATATTCAAAAGCAGAGACATTACTTTGCCAACAAAGGTCCATCTAGTCAAGGCTATGGTTTTTCCTGTGGTCATGTATGGATGTGAGAGTTGGACTGTGAAGAAGGCTGAGCGCCGAAGAATTGATGCTTTAGAACTGTGGTGTTGGAGAAGACTCTTGAGAGTCCCTTGGACTGCAAGGAGATCCAACCAGTCCATTTTGAAGGAGATCAGCCCTGGGATTTCTTTGGAAGGAACGATGCTAAAGCTGAAACTCCAGTACTTTGGCCACCTCATACAAAGACCTGACTCATTGGAAAAGACTCTGATGCTTGGAGGGATTGGGGGCAGGAGGAGAAGGGGACGACAGAGGATGAGATGGCTGGATGGCATCACTGACTCAATGGACATGAGTCTGAGTGGACTCCGGGAGTTGGTGATGGACAGGGAGGCCTGGGGTGCTGTGATTCATGTTGTTGCAAAGAGTTGGACACGACTGAGCGACTGAACTGAATCCTATCAAAATTGATTATTTATTTCATAATAAAATATCTTCATCTATTTCTGTATGCTGCTTTTGTACTTCTATTGGTGTCTTTTGATGTCCAGAAATTCTGGATTTTAAAATAATTCAATTGGTCACTATTACCTTCATGTTAATTCTTTTTTGTCCTAATTTTTTAAATATTTGGCTACCCAAAAGTTCATAAAGATAGGCTCCTATCTTTACTTCTAAAATGTTTCCTGCTTTACTTTTGCATCTGCAATCTGATGTAATGTTTGTATTAGGTGAGGAAGAGTTTAAGATTCATCCTTTTCCACATATCTAATTGATCCAATATATTTATTAAAAGCTGTTATTTTCCTCCACTGCACTGCAGTGTTGGTGTTGCTATAAACCATAAATCAAGTGATCATATAGTTGGGTCTACATTGTACTTCCTGTTCTTCTATTCATGTCATCTTTCATTTCCTCCAGCACTACATTGTTTTAATCACTGTAATTTTTAAGTTCTTCAAACTTTACAGCTTTGTTTGTTTTAAGAGACCTCTATATTTGAACTATATTCTTGTCCATTTGCATCTTCATCATCAGTTTGTCATTTTTCTCTAAAGCTGACTAGGGTTTTGTTTGGTATATATAGAATCTCTGTATCATTTTGAGAACTATTATCCCAACAATATTGAGATTTATAAACATGAACATTATATATTGAAATACAAAATTACCTTTGAAGATAGGAAGAATATAGGACTCATAATCCAGAGAAAAGATAGAATTAGAGTTTCTATAGGAAAAAGGACTAATTGGTGATAAAAAGATATGGAAGAATATTGATGTGACATACATTCTAAGAAAAAATTGAGCAAGTACCTACTTGGTAATTTCTATATTCTCTTTAAAGGAGACAATCAATCCATTAAGAGACAGAAATACAGGCTTGTAGAAAGCTATAAAGGTTCAAAATTGCTACAAAGGGGAGAGATGAGGGAACTGATCATCAGATAAGGTTTCAAATGAAGACAATAACTATGGAGGTGTAGTACCTAAATTATTTGATCAATACCATAAGAGGTAGAGACAAGTAAAAAGAATGTTTGAAATGATCCATATTTGAGGGTTTGTTGAAAAGTTTTATAGGAACCTCAATGTAGTGACAGACAAAAGTTTTGGTAAAGAATCTGCGACTGCACTATATTCTTAGTACATTTACAAGCACTATATACCATTCAGTTCAGTTCAGTTCAGTTCAGTTCAGTCACTCAGTCGTGTCTGACTCTTTGCAACCCGTGAATCTCAGCACGCCAGGCATCCCTGTCCATCACCAACTCCCGGAGTTCACTCAGATTCACGCGCATTGAGTCAGTGATGCCATCCAGCCATCTCATCCTCTGTTGTCCCCTTCTCCTCCTGCCCCCAATCCCTCCCAGCATCAGAGATTTTTCCAGTTGGTCAACACTTCCCATGAGGTGGCCAAAGTACTGGAGTTTCAGCTTTAGCATCATTCCTTCCAAAGAACACCCAGGACTGATCTCCTTTAGAATGGACTGGTTGGATCTCCTTGAAGTCCAAGGGACTCTCAAGAGTCTTCAACACCACAGTTCAAAAGCATCAATTTTACCATCCAGGTATGACCTAAATAAAATTCTTTATGATTATACAGTGGAAGTGAGAAATAGATTTAAGGGTCTAGATCTGATAGATAGAGTGCCTGATGAACTATGGATGGAGGTTCATGACATTGTACAGGAGACAGGGATCAAGACCATCCCCATGGAAATGAAATGCAAAAAAAGCAAATGGCTGTCTGGGGAGGCCTTACAAACGCTGTGAAAAGAGAAGCAAGAAGCAAAGGAGAAAAGGAAAGATATAAGCATCTGAATGCAGAGTTCCAAAGAATAGCAAGGAGAGATAAGAAAGCCTTCCTCAGCGATCAATGCAAAGAAATAGAGGAAAACAACAGAATGGGAAAGCCTAGAGATCTCTTCAAGAAAATTAGAGATACCAAGGGAACATTTCATGCAAAGATGGACTCAATAAAGGACAGAAATGGTAGGGACCTAACAGAAGCAGAAGATATTAAGAAGAGGTGGCAAGAATACACAGAAGAACTGTATAAAAAAGATCTTCATGACCCAGATAATCATGATGATGTGATCACTCACCTAGAGCCAGACATCTTGGAATGTGAATCAAGTGGGCTTTAGAAAGCATCACTACGAACAAAGCTAGTGGAGGTGATGGAATTCCAGTTGAGCTATCTCAAATCCTGAAAGATGATGCAGTGAAAGTGCTGCACTCAATATGCCAGCATATTTGGAAAATTCAGCAGTGGCCACAGGATTGGGAAAGGTCAGTTTTCATTGCAGTCCCAAAGAAAGGCAATGCCAAACAATGTTCAAACTACCGCACAATTGCACTCATCTCACACGCTAGTAAAGTAATGCTCAAAATTCTTCAAGCCAGGCTTCAGCAGTATGTGAACCGTGAACTCCCAGATGTTCAAGCTGGTTTTAGAAAAGGCAGAGGAACCAGAGATCAAATTGCCAACATTCGCTGGATCATGGAAAAAGCAAGAGAGTTCCAGAAAAACATCTATTTCTGCTTTATTGACTATGCCAAAGCCTTTGACTGTGTGGATCACAATAAACTGTGGAATATTCTGAGGGTGATGGGAATACCAGACCACCTGACCTGTCTCTTGAGAACTCTGTATGCAGGTCAGGCAGCAACAGTTAGAACTGGACATGGAACAAGAGACTGATTCCAAATAGGAAAAGGAGTGTGTCAAGGCTGTATATTGTCACCCTGCTTATTTAACTTATATGCAGAGTACATCATGAGAAATGCTGGGC
Organism: Redunca redunca; assembly: GCA_006410935.1. NCBI lineage: Eukaryota > Metazoa > Chordata > Mammalia > Artiodactyla > Bovidae > Redunca > Redunca redunca. Next base: position 385,497 of record SJYQ01104741.1, read on the forward strand.
TGGATGAAGCACAAGCTGGAATCAAGATTGCCAGGAGAAATATCAATAACCTCAGATATGCAAATGACACCACCCTTATGGCAGAAACTGAAGAGGAACTAAAAAGCCTCTTGATGAAAGTGAAAGAAGAGAGTGAAAAAATTGGCTTAAAGCTCAACATTCAGAAAACGAAGATCATGGCATCTGGTCCCATCACTTCATGGGAAATAGAAGGGGAAACAGTGGAAACAGTGTCAGACTTTAATTTTGGGGGCTCCAAAATCACTGCAGATGGTGATTGCAGCCATGAAAATAAAGATGCTTACTCCTTGGAAGGAAAGTTATGACCAACCTAGGTAGCATATTCAAAAGCAAAGACATTACTTTGCCGATTAAGGTCCATCTAGTCAAGGCTATAGTTTTTCCTGTGGTCATGTATGGATGTAAGAGTTGGACTGTGAAGAAAGCTGAGCGCCAAAGAATTGATGCTTTTGAACTGTGGCTTGGAGACGACTCTTGAGAGTCCTTTGGACTCCAAGGAGACCCAACCAGTCCATTCTAGAGGAGATCAGTCCTGGGTGTTCTTTGGAAGGATTGATGCTAAGGCTGAAACTCCAGTACTCTGGCCACCTCATGCGAAGAGTTGACTCATTGGAAAAGACTCTGATGTTAGGGTGGATTGCAGGCAGGAGGAGAAGGGGATGACAGAGGATGAGATGGCTGGATGGCATCACCGACTCAATGCACATGAGTTTGGGTGAACTCCGGGAGTTGGTGATGGACAGGGAGGCCTGGAGTGGTGCAATTCATGGGGTCGCTAAGAGTTGGACATGACTGAGTGATTGAACTGAACTGAACTGATATATTCTATTTTTACAAAAAAATCACTGGCAGGCAGATTTTTTACCACTGAGCCACCAGGGTAGCGCTTAAGTCATGTATTAGCTTCCCTTAAACCCTGGAAATATGTGTTCAGGAAATACATGTCCAGAGCCTTCAACATCACCTTCCAAGTTGGTAAGATACAGAAACTGCTGAAACCTGAAAGGTACTAGACATAACATGTTCCCATCTTCCCTCCTGGGCTTTTGGGTTTTCTCAGTAGACTATGAACAATTTGATGCATCTCTCTACCTCCACAGTGGAGAAAGCAATGGCAACCAACTCTAGTACTCTGCCTGGAAAATCCCATGGATGGAGGAGCCTGGTGGGCTGCAGTCCATGGGGTCACTAAGAGTCGGACATGACTGAGCGACTTCACTTTCACTCTTCACTTTCATGAATTGGAGAAGGAAATGGCAACCCACTCCAGTGTTCTCGCCTGGAGAATCCCAGGGATGGGGGAGTCTGGTGGGCCACCATCTATGGGGTCTCACAGAGTTGGACATGACTGAAGCAACTTAGTGGCAGCGGCAGCTACCTCCACAGTACACTCTCAAAACTCACTAAAAAGGAACAGCTGAAAATTTTCACAAGCTAACTCTTAGCAACAGTATACAGAAAAGTCATACAGTTAAGGATAAAATAACCAGGCTATTTCAAATTGACGTCCTTAGAGGTAGTCCTTGGGGTATTTCTCTACAGAGTTTTTGCCCCTTAGATACTCTGCAGGAAGGAGGGGAGGCCAAAGATCACACATCCTATTTAAGGATAATACACCATGACTGTTGTTAAATAACAACCCCATTGCCAGTCCATTATCATGAGCTGGAGTGGGGCAGGAAATCAGGGTTTATTGCTTTGTTATGACATTTTCATGTTGTTCTTGTCAGTAAATTCTATTCATACTGATAAGAATAAGCAAATAATTGCTGTGACTTTATTTTTTTTACCATAGTTCCCTAAACTTTTATGTTAACCATCTTTTTTCCCCTTTAATCCAAGTGACCCTTCACTCATTTCTATAATCCTATCTTAAAAAAAAACACATTCCCCCAAATTGCTTGTTTTATCCTACCCTGGGCCCACTTGGCCCAAATCCAAGTACACAAGGTAGTGTGCTGTGGACTGAGTCAGGAGATTTGGGTTGACATACTTGATATAACATTGACCTTCAGTGTGATCTTAGACAAAACACTTGCTCTCTGGACCTTTAGTTTTCCTATTTGCAAACAGAATGAATATTGGAATTGATGATCTCCAATATCAGCCACTTTAGAAGAGAAACTAAAATTCTCACATCTTTGTCCTTCTCACATCTTTGCCAGTGAGCTGTTGCATCCTTCAGACACTAGAGGGGGCTTCCTGAAGACTTTTCCAATGTATCCTGATTTACGTAAAGGACGAGAGCCTCTTAATGGTAATCCATGTTCTTGACTTCACTTTTTAATTCAAAGTAAATGTGAAAGAAATATATGTTGCAGCAATTATCACATTTTGTACAATATGAATTTCTAGCATGAGGCTAGTTAAATTTACTTTAAATACCAACTAGATCTAGAATTTCTATCCTCTATCATTAAATTTATGAAAATATTTAAACCAATGGAAGAGCAGTAAAATCATGAGAAGGATTCTGAAGGCCATTGTTCATAACTAAGGTATCTTTTTGTCTGATGGTATTTTAAAAGGAAAGTTATTATGACTATGTGTATTTTTTAAGAGTATGCTTTAGAAAATAAATTTGATTTTCACTTAAAACTAAAAATACCAGGAACTCATTTCTTAAATTCCAAAGAAAGCAGGTTTGTGAAGTTTGTGAAGAACAAATAAAGATCTACCCATCATCTTAAGAATCATATAGGTTGAGATGAGATATTAATTTGCATCTGTATTATTTAATTAAGAAATCGCTTAACATATCTTTAGATCAAGAAGATCTGACATTGATCTGATTCATTGGTTCTTTTGTAGACTATTTTTTTTATTCTATTGGAATCTGTTAGGCTATATCTCTGATATTCTTATATATCAGTATGTTATTAGGTGTTGGGATTTATTTTTCCTTAAGGGTTGAAACTTTACAAAGGTTTCAGTCTGAGAACTGATGCCATCATTATGAGGAATTTCAATTATTGTCATTTGTTGCTTCCCTACATTGTTGTTCATAATTTCTGGTTTTCCTACTATGAGAGTATTAACAAGTCTCTGTTAATTTCCATTTCTTTATTGGGCTGCATCTATTCTCTTACCCAATCCTTTCAGTTTTTTTTTTTCCAGCTAATAAATTTTTGATAACCAATATCACCAACTGATTCTTGCTTTCTGTTTTCCAACATCCTCCCTTACATTTCTAAGAATATTTATATCTGTGTTTTAAATATTTGTTTTCTCTGTTCCATCAGCTCAATGCTCTCTAGTATCAGATATTCCATTTATTATCTTCCAGAATATTTATACTCCTCAGAAGTTGGAAGGAATTTTACCATGAGCTCATTATCATTCACATGAGACTATCAGCTTCCTTTTGTGACTACAATATTTCATGATTAGGATAGTTATGGCTGTGTTCTATTCATTAAGTGTGACTCTGCATGCGTTCTCTTTTTCTTTTCTGATTTTTAAAAGTTTTGATGTGGGAACGTAAAACAGAGCCCCACATTTTAATAATGTTTGTATAAAGATGACAAGTCAACTGACTTATTTGGTAGGTATGGAAATTATGTTATGATTTAAAGTTTTTTTAATGGAATTATTGATGAATACAAATATGACAAAGATTTTATAGATGGAAAGATGTATGTTTTGATCAATCAAAATTAACGTATTACATAGTGATAGTGTGAAAAAATATAGACTGGGTAAAATAATACTGAAAAGAAACTGAGAAGATTTGGATTTTAATCCCCAATTTACTTTTTACTAGTAATTTGAAATTGGTTAAGTTCCAAGACCTTAGAACTTCTTCAGTTTTAAGATGTATAATAAATGAATAGTAATTCACTTCTTCTCTGAGTTTGTTTGTTAAAATATACAAAAATAATGCGTCAATGAGGGAAAAGTATGTGTGTGCTGTATGCACTAATTTGGGTGTTCACCTGATAATCCCCAGTACAGGGTTGCTCTAGTAAAATATAATGGAGGAATGCACTTAGGTTTGGATATCTAAGTGAGCTCTAGAGAAGGAAATGGCAACCCACTCCAGTATCCTTGCCTGGGAAAATCATGGACAGAGGCACCTGGCAGGCTACCGGGTAGCAAAAGTCAGACACAGCTGAGTGACGAAACCACCACCACCACCATCTGAGTGAGCTGCCTTTGAATCTATTACAGAATGGCTAGTTTTGTAGTACTAGCTCCATTCATTCAGCTAGTTATGTAAATGTTTGTAGCTATTTTGGGCTTCCCAGTGGTAAAGAATGTGCCTCCACTACAGGAGATCCGGGTTCAATCCCTGGGTTGGGAGTATCCCCTAGAGGTTGTATGGCAACCCCCTCCAGTATTCTTGCCTGGAGAATCCCATGGACATAAGGTGGCAAAGAGTTGGACACTACTGAAGCAATTTAGCGTGCGCGTGAATACACAAACACACGCAGACACCATAGCTATACCACCCCATCTTGCACAGACAGAACAGGGTTGCTCTGGTGAAATAGAATGGTTGCTTTGAATAAGTGCTTATCACTCTTATTGGAATATGGAGGGCTCTCACTGAGTGAACATAGGGCCTTCATTGAAAGGGTAGACGTGATGGCTGTGTGAAAATGTGAGTTTTACACATAGGAGTAGAAAGCATGGGAGTCTAAGAAGTAAAAGAGGACTTCCCTGGCTGTCCAGTGGGTAAGGGTCCATGTTTCCACTGCAGAAGGCATGGCTTTGATCCTTGGTCAGGGAACTAAGATTCCCACATACTATGTGGTGTGGCCAAAAAATAAAAACCAGTAGTATAAAAAATGTTTTTTTTAAAAAAGAAATAAAACAGCAGGGCATCTGCACGCTTCTTATAGAAATGAAGCCATACCTATCAGGAAAATAGAAGCACATCATTAACGTTCAGAAGAGTCAGTGACCAATCCTCTTCCTATGTGCAGAAACCAAAAAGGGAGTAAGAAAGAAGTTAGACCTGTAGACTGGGTCTGCTTCTATTACTAAAGCAGGTATATGAAGAGCAGATTTCTCTTTTCCTTCAGTTGACAGTATCAATTAAATGATACAGTGTGAAAGGTGCTTGGCAAACTATAAATCACAAAACAAAATTGAAAAGTTTAATATCTTTATGAAAGGGAGTATTTATTTACTGAAATCATTTTGTGTTCCAGATGGAAACTGTCCATTTTTTCAAAGTTGCTTTGCATAAGTACTTATCACTCTTGTTGGAACAAGGAGGGCTCTCTCTATGAGGTAGTTTGTTAGGAGAATTTTTACAAGACTTAGTTATCTGACAGCTCCATTCAATCCTATCAATAAAATATGCACAATTCATCAGACTTCCTGAACTATTCAAATCCCTATTAATCATAATACTGATAAAGACCTCAGTTTGGAAATCACCAATTTGTACTCCAGTTTCTGTTATATTATGTATCAATATAGTTTTGGGGAATTCCTTAGTGGTCCAGTGATTATCACTCCATGCTTCCACTGCAGAAAGCACAAGTTCTATCCCTCGTCCAGGAATAAGATCCCACTGCCAAGCAGAGAGGCAAAATAAACAAAAAATAAATAAATAAAAATAGTTTTCAATTGTTCTTAATTTTATTGTTAATGACATCTCTTTGCTCATCATTCCCTTCTTCTCAAAATACTCCATTTTCTTGTCCACTATGACACCTCTTCTTCACACTCTGTGACTTCAGAGTTGCCATTGCAAACTCCACCTCCTACATCAGACATTGGAATTGCTCAACCTTTCAGTCTTGCTACCTTTCAAAAATTATTCTATGACTTTTTCCTGGACAAACTATTCTATTGCCATGTTTTCAATGACTTTCTACAGTTATATAGCCTGAAATTTCTTGTGATTTCATGGTTTGTGTATTTATTACATTCTTGTTATCCCCTGTTTGCTATCTCACAGGCAACACAGGCATAACTTGTCCAAAACTGAGTGCAATCTTTGCTATCATTCTCAACCTCCTCCATCTCAGTAAGTGGTGACTCCATCCATCCTGTTGCTCAAGCTATGATCATGGAAGTCATATGTGACTCTTCTCTCACTCTCACCTTCTACAGCCCATCAGTCATGGAATCTCAATCCTGAATGCCTTTTCTGATACAGCCCACTATCATGCTTCAAGCTTCTGGCATTTTTGTCTTGCACCATAATGACAGTAAAGTCACTCTTTAGCTTTGCTGAACTCAGAGATTAGGGAGTACTTTCTATTAAATTATTGTGTCTTAAAATTATAAATTAATAATATAAACTAAAACCAATATAACTGAAAAAATTAATTAAAACCCCATNATTAATCCTACAAACTCAACAGTAATTTTTTGGAAGACATTAGTCCAATAAACATATATAGATCCCTAATTATGAAGAGAAGCAAATATTAGAAATGAGAAGGAAATTATAACTTTAACTTTGGTTGAGGTTTTTTAAAATTTATTTATCTTTAATTGGAGGATAATTGCTTTACAATATTGTGATTGTTTCTGCCATACATCAGCATGAATCAGCCATAAGTGTACATATGTTCCCTCCCTCTTACTTCCCACCCCATCCCACCCCTCTAGGTTGTCACAGAGCTCCCTGCATCATACAGCAAATTTCCACTAGTTATCTGTTTTATATATGGTAATACATAGGTTTCAATGCTACTTTCTCAATTAGTTTTACTCTCTCCTTCCCCACTGTATCCAGCAAGTCTGTTCTCTAGGTCTTTGTCTCCATGCTGCTGGAGTTTTTAAATATTTATGGGAACTTAGAAGAAATGACCTCTTATAGAAATATAAAACATAATGACTCAAGGGAATATTAGCTCAAAGTATTATGATGGCTTTTAAAGGAACTAAATGCATAGTCAAAAATCTCCCTCCAAAATATACACTGGGTTCAGATGATTTTATAAGTGTGTTTTTAGTCAAACTTTCAAAGGACTGGTAATCTCAATTTATATTACAAATAGTTGCAGAGAAGAGAAAAAGAGATAACATACTCCAATTCCTTTTATGAAGCTAATATAATTTTCATGTCAAAATCTTAACAAAAATAGCATGAGAGGAGAATTATTGATAGCTCCCCTTATAAAAATAGTTGTAAAATACTAAATAATACATCACAAAATGTTGCTTGTGTTTCCTTATCACTGTTTCTACAGTGTTTGGACACTATGGCTCCCATATTTTGCAAATGGTCTTTCAAAAATGCCATTGATGTTTAACTGGGCTTCCCTGGATTTTTAGCCATTTTCTTTAGACTTGACCTCTATGCTCCACCAGATGTTTTTACTTTTCCTTGCTTTTGAGAATACCATTAAATTTATTAGGTTTGGTTACTCTTTTCTTAAAATTCTTCCTCTGTTCTCATTCCTAACTCCTTCCCTTCTGCCCCTTTACTCTGGGAGTGAACATGTAGGTGGTGGTTTAGTCGCTCAGTCATGCCCCTTTTTTGCAACCACATGGACTGTAGCCTGCCAGATCCTCTATCCATGGGATTTCTCAGGCAAGAATACTAGAGTGGGTTGCCATTTTCTTCTCCAGGGCATCTTTCTAACCCAGGAATTGAATCCAGGTCTCCTGCATTGCAGGTGGATTCCTGCAATGCAGGCAGATTGTTTACTGACTGAGCTACATGTAAGGTCTGACCTGTTTTTCTTGATTTATCTCCCCTCCCTTGAAGAACAGTCTATTTAGATGTGTCTAGTAATCCGCACCATCTAACTCCCAAACTGAAATGTTCCCAATCTGCTCATCAGAACCCTAGATCTGTCAGGTGCCTATTCCTATTATGTATATCATGCCTCAAATGTAATTTAACTAGAACCAAATTCAGTATGTTCTCTGCCAAAAAGCTGATTTCCAACCTCATTGTCCCTCTTCACATCACAATTGCCACTGTCATATTTTTTTCCTACTGAAGTTTGCCAATTTGATCTTATCATCTTGAATCTCTCCTTTGTTGGTTAGTTATAGTAATATGATTCAGTCTTTAATATGTCTCATATTTATCTCTTTCTATCCAGCCCCATTTTCACTGTCCTTGGCCAAGTGCACATCGCTGATATGGAACACAGCATCTTCAATAAGTCTCTTGTTGCCTCCAATCTGCACTGTTCACTACTGCCCATATTTTGTTAAAGCATCCTATCATCGTGTTAGCTCACTATTTACTGTTCTACAAAGGTCCACTATTTCTTATTGCAACAGTCTATAAGATTTTTAAGATTCCTCAAAATCAATTCTTAAAACTCAATCATCGTTGTTTCTTATTTCTAGTATGCATATCTTCATGCTCCATAGCATAACACTCTATGCTTAGTCACTGGGTCGGGTCTGACTCTTTGTGACCCCATGTACTTTAGCCTGCCAGGCTTCTCTGTCCATGGGATTCTCCAGACAAAAGTACTGGAGTGGATAGCCATTTCCTCCTCCAGGGGATGTTCCCCGCCCAGGGATCAAACCCAAGTGTCCCGAATTGTTGGCAGATTCTTTACCATTTGAACCACCAGGGAAGCCCAGTATAATACTCATTAAGGTAAATCTCATTATAAGTTAATCACACTGAAAGTTAAAATAAAGACCCCCCTATTGTGGAATTATAAACATCCTTGGCTATGGAAACAATATTATATTTTAGTTGATTCATATTCTATCTTGTTTAAAACATATCAAAGTTGAAAATTTGGAGAGAATAAACTGAAAAGAGTGCTCATTAGCTTATGGGCATTTTTTAGCAAGTTATTTTATTGTTCTTGTTTTAATAAAAGAAATGTGCTATTTGCATAGTGACAAGTTGTAAAAATATTTTTAAGGAATATTTTAGGATGGCAACTTTTCTTTGAAAGCAAACATATGGCTCTGATTGTAAATGGTTTGTTCCATGGAGGGTAGGGAAGGTATTAGATGTGTCTTGTCTGACATTATTATAAAGGGGTTATTAAAAAAAATTGCCTGTAACTTGTACCAATCTGTGGTCTCTGGATTTTCCCTTTGGCTTATGTTTTCTAATTCCCTGGTCACAAACCACATCACTTATTTCTTAAGTCACATAGCATCATGACAATGTCTGTTACTCAAAACCCCTGAGTCCCTGCCAACCTCAATGGCTTTTTAATATAATAGCAGAGATTATGTGATTGACAATGAAATTAAAGCTCAAGCTGATACTTAAAACAATGACCTATCCTCAGTAGATATCTAGAGCTTGAGCGTGCTCCAGTCCTGTTCTATACATTGTCCAAAGTTCTTAGAATACATCATAGGATTTCATGGTAACATCAACTACAACAGTAAAATCACTATATTCTGAAACATTGTTTAAACAATAAACTGATTTCTACTTAATCACTTTAACACAAATTATTTAATGTCATTATTTTAAATGTAAATGCTTTATTTTTTATAATCCACATTTTGGTCTCATGAGCATCATTTATAAAAATATAAATACTGCTTTTTTACACAACTGCATTTAGGCACTCAATTTTTGCAGCAATTTTAATTTTAAGAATATATATTAAGAATACATATTTTTGCTT
>SJYQ01104741.1:404266-425576 GCA_006410935.1 Redunca redunca
GTTATTTTATTGAATATGCTTTTTATTTCAATTCAAATTCTTATTTTTCTGAGTGTCTAGAGAAGACAATGGACTAAAAATGCCTTTTTAAAATGCTATACATATATATTTCTTTTACAAAATATTTATTTCCAATATTTTTATATACTTTTCCTAAATAGTGAATATGCTGTCTTGTGTTTTGGGAGCTTTGTATCTATTTTTCTTAAACCAGTGATTAATAAATAAGTGTAGTTTCTAATGTTATAGCTTTGACCTCTTTCACTATTCATATGCATTCTTCATATTCAGACTTTGTCGAGTCAGGATGAGCCTCCAAATGGGAATTTGGACACTGAATCAATATTTACTGGGAATCTATTGAATACATGGGAGCCTTTGGACTTGGATCAATGTCAGTTGTTTTCTAAAGGAAAGTATTGTTAGCCATTACTTTGGTTTAGTAATATCATTTTAACACCTAAATCCTCTTTAGGTTTTTACTTTTTATCCAATAGAAACACCATGAGTAGTTATTTTTCTTCCTGGCCTATTTATCTCCATTTCAAAATAAGTATTGAAAGGATCCAGGTCCTAATATTCAGGGACAGTATGGAGTTGGGAAAAAATTAGTTATTCTTATATGAGATTATGGGATCTTTGAGGTAATGGGCTCTTTCTTGCTCACCTTGTGATCGCTAATGGTTAGTGCAGTATCTGGTGTTATGTGGCTCGTTTAACACATGCTATATAAAAGAACTTGACTATATATGTGTTTGAATGAATATCTAAAATATAAGAGAGCATCTGTTCTAGAATACCTATTTTCAGCTATTCTAGTCAAATCATTTTGCTATTGTCTATAGCAACTTTATCAAACCTACTTTACTTTCTTCATACCTCCCCCACCCCTACCCAGTGGGCTAATGAATTCTGCATTGAAATTCATAAAAATAATATAAATAATCACAGAGGAAGTTCCCAGTTTTCTTAATACCAAACATTAATTTACTTATATTTATAGCTTTTGTTTTTTCTTGCTTCCATAAAGAAAACATCCCTTTTCCTATTTCAGTTCAGTTCAGTTCAGTCACTCAGTCGTGTCCAACTCTTTGCGACCCCATGAATCGCAGCACCCCAAGCCTCCCTGTCCATCACCATCTCCTGGAGTCACTCAGACTCATGTCCATCGAGTCCGTGATGCCATCCAGCCATCTCATCCTCTGTTGTCCCCTTCTCCTCCTGCCCCCAATCCCTCCCAGCATCAGAGTTATTTCCAGTGAGTCAACTCTTCGCATGAGGTGGCCAAAGTACTGGAGCTTCAGCTTTAGCATCATTCGTTCTAAAGAAATCCCAGGGCTAATCTCCTTCAGAATGGATTGGTTGGTTCTCCTTGCAGTCCAAGGGACTCTCAAGAGTCTTCTCCAACACCTATTTAAGACTCTTAATTTTTATTGTTCAATCACAATTGCATTATTTATTCTTAGGAAGCTTTTGTTATTAATTGTCTCAAATTGATTTTTCTTAGGAACTTTTAAAAATGCCAGTCTTTTTCATTTAGAAAAAGAAAAAGAAAACATTGACAAGGGCTCTCAAATCCACAATCTTCTCTAACTCTTCTCTATTTCCTCCCACTGCTTTAAATAGTTGGGAAGAGAGAGGAATGGGGAGCTAGTGTTCAAGGCATATGGCATTTCAGTTTGGGAAGATGAAAAAGTTCTGGAGATGGATAATGACAATCATTGTATAAAAATGTAAATGTACTTAATGACACTGAAATGTGCACTTAAAATGATTAGAATGGTAGGTTTAATGTTATGTAGATTTACCACAGTTTTTAAAAAATCACTTATATTCAAAGTTTCTATATCTTCATCATGCACTAACTCTTAAGCCCATTCCAATCTGACTTTTGCTTCTATTACTCTACTGAAACAGATCTGGTTATTGTAATGGACAAGCTCCATGTCAATAAATTCAATGTACTATCTTCAGTTTTTGTCTTAATTGATCTGTCAGCAGAATTTGTTAGCTCTTTTCATCTACCAAAATTTCTCCATCCCTTGATTTCTTGACTCTGTACTGCTGGAGTTATTCTCCATCTCAGCCACTCCTTGGTGGTGGTTTAGCTGCTAAGTCATGTCCCACTCTTTTGCAACCCTATGGACTGTAGTTTGGCAGACTCCTCTGTGGTTGGAATTTCCCAGGCAAAGATACTGGAGTGGGTTGCCATTTCTTTCTCCAGGGGATCTTCCTGACCCAGGGATCAAACCTGCGTCTTCTGCCTTGAGTCAGTCTCCTGTATTGCAGTGGGTTCTTTACCATTGAGCCTCTTTCTCTCCTTACCAACTCTCTTTTTTCCCTATATCTGACCATTATGGGTTGAGGTTACTCAAAACTCAATCCTAGATGTTCTTGTCTTTACTTTATACTCTTTTTCTAAGTTTTCTCATCAATGTCCATGACTTCACAACTACTAGCTATGTGCAGATGACTATACATCCATACCTGTACTGAAATTTTCTTTAGTTGTAGACACAAAAATCTATTGTTTCCTTGCATCTTCAATTAGGTATCTTCAAGATACTTCAAACACATGTAAAAAAGTAAACTCAAGAATCCACATAGTACCAGTGTGTTCACACGTGGTCAATGAGTCCATTATCCAGAAAAATATGAAAGCTAAAAATCTTGACCCATCTCTCATCCCATTCTTGTTTCACATACAACATGTTATATTATTTATATCGAACTTAGTTGGAAGGAGAGCCACATGGCTGGCACTATACCTGTCTGCTAGTTTTAGATAGGTACTAGTAGAGCTGATCTGGACAGAGAATTAACTAGGCAGGAAAAAACATAGAGTACAAACAGAATAGGAGACACAAGAGAAATGGGTTCAGTCCCTGGATCATTAAGATGCTCTGGAGTAGGAAATGACACCTCACAGTATTTTTGCCTGAAAACTTCCCTGGGCAGAGAAGCTCGGTGGGCTACAGTCTACGGGGTCACAAAGAGTCAGACACGACTACACATTCATCTACAATTACCTACAAATTGTAGGGATAGAAGGATATGCGCTTTTGGCAACCAGTGAGGTCCTTGTTATGGTGGTACCAATAGGTTTCAAGCACAATTGTAGGAAACCCATATTCATTGAATTTGAAGACTCAGCAACTATATACTATGTGTCATGCACTTTGCTACATCTTGGTCATTTCCTTAGTGAAGGAGAAGAATTAAAAGGGAACTAATGTGATAAATACTACTACAGTAGCATTAAAAAATTCCTACAAAATTTGCATAGACAGTTACTCCTTCTAGAAAGATTTGAGAAAGATTTCACAGAAGAGATGCTATCTTATTAATTTCTGGGGCTGGAAGTTAGAAAAGTGTTTGCCAAATGGAGAAAAGCAGATTGAATTCTGACAGAAGGAGAAAAACTCAGATGAAGTCTAGATTTAACAATGCATTTAGTTGAAGAACAAAAGTCTGCATATCTGAAATTTTATCTTAAAAGTAAACAATTATCTACCTGTAGATAGATTGAGAATAATTTTATAATAAAATAATACCATTTATATTATTTACAATCCAAAACCTTGTCCCATTTGTCCCTTTCCCGCCAAAGAGGATGTTGCCATTAGGGTGACTTGCATCCTGCTGAAAGCAGAATGTCTGATGTTCAACGCACAAAGACATTGTTTAAAGAAGCCTTATGATTCTGAACAAACTGGCCCAGCAGGGAGATTTTAACTTGCAGTCTCTAACAGGCACAACAGCCTGTGTTTGTAAACAAAGCCTTATTGCACTAGTGAGAGCGGACACAGAACAGTGTCAGCTCATTAATTGGGTGTCAGCTCCCTGCTAGGAAGGAAGTTTAATGAGTCATCTCATCATAAAGAACTGGAGCTTGAGGGAGGGGTGAGTGGCTTAGAAAAAGGGAGAAAGATTTGTCCAGTAATAACTGCATGTATAGAAAAGCTTGAAGCCCACCTGTTGGGATAAAGAGAGAGCACCATTTGGGAACGGATGGTTTCTTTCTATTTTGCTATTCAAAGGGAAACATGAGTTTATGAACTTATAAGTGCCCCAGTGACAAGTTTGTGTATTCATGTTTATTGTGATAAAATAAACTGAAATTATTCAAAATATATTTTTGTATGAAATTTATGAAGTATTTCTTTTATTCTGTTCAACATGGAAATATTCTTCTCCTTTCCCACACAAAATCTATAACAAAGTACATGCTGATTGATGCTGATATTGAAATTCAAATATGTTCCTGATACAAACAGCAAATTTTACAGAAAGATGTTAAATGTGTGCTGTGTGTTTCATAGTCATCAGATATTAAAAAGCTAACAAAAAACCTTAAAAATGAAACAAGGCTTTGTTATTCCTTATTTTCGAATTAGTACGAATATCCACATAAAAGGATATGCCAAGTTTTAACATAATGCTGCAGGCTTATATGTAGTATTAGTTCATTTTCAGAACACTATGTTCTTCTATCTTGAGCCATTAGTCTTACTGGTTTGTGAGTATTTTAGTCCTAAAAATGATAGTCTATCATTTATTTTTTCCCCTCAGTTTGTTGTTTACATTTTTACTTTACTCGCTGTATCTTTATCACATTTGATTAATAAATTTTATTTTAAACTTTTTTTCTCATTTCATTATTTTTCTCATTCCCAGAAGAACCTCAAAATTGATTGATTTCTCAGCCTAGATGTCTTTTCTAGAACTTTGCCCTTCACAACAAATCACAAGATTTTCTTTCCGTCATCTTCAATCTAGCCCTATCATACATATTTCAACAGTTAGATATGTCATGTGTTTTGCTGAGAAAATTAGGGAGATTTAATTATCCATCACTTCCATAAACCTGAGATTTTCTTCTCTCTAAAATTAGATGCAAGAGATGTAGTTTCCATCTCTGGGTTGGGAAGGTACCCTGGAGAAGAAAATGGCAACCCGCTCAGGTATTCTTGCCTGGAAAATCCCATGGACTGAGGAGTCTGGTGGGCTTCAGTCCATGGGTTTGCAGAGTCAGACACAACTGAGTACATGCTCACAAGTAATAGGACAAAACACAGCCTTATATGCTCTGTCTAGACTCCAATAGATAGATAGGGATCTGTATTTCCTCTGCTTGAATTTAAATGGCTTATAACTTCTTTGACAAATAGATGGATGTGGTGCTTCATATGGGGCTTCCCAGGTGGCACTAGTGGTAAAGAACTCACCTGCCAATAAAGGAGATATAAGAGATGAGGGTTAGATACCTGGGCAGGGAAGATCCCCTAGAGGAGGGCATGGCAACCCACTCCAGTATTTTCACCTGGAGAACTCCATGGACGGAGGGAATTGCTGGCCTACAGTCTACTGTATTGCCGAGAATCCAACACAAGTGGACAGACTAAGCACGTATACACGCATGGTGCTATACAGAGGAAAAGTCGCAAAGGTCATGAAGCTCCCATCCTGTCCACTGAAACACTCCCTTTTGAACCAGAGCTGTAGTATCAAACTTCCAACCTCACTGAGGCCACCCTTCTCGACAAGTTATGTAATAGGCCACATGAAGAGACTCTGAAACTATTGAAGGGAAGAAGTCACTTGAGTCATTTCCGTCTGTGTACCGTACATGTGAGGGAAGAAGCCTGCAAATGATACCACACCTCAGCTGCTCACACCTTCCCAGCTGGGGCACCAAACACTATGGAACACAAGGAGGAACACAAAGAGAACACAAAGCCAGGCTTTCTGAGCCTTGATCTCTTATCCACAAAAGCCATAAGCATAATAAAATGATTTTATTTGGAGATGATTTGTTCTGTAGAAATAAACTAATCATCTATCTATCAGCTTTCTTTCAATGAATAGGAAACTTTTCTACATCCTTTTCAGCCCCTGATATTTCTCCCTCCATTGATTGACTTATTTTTGTCTGCAAATAAGCAAAAAAATATCATATAATTAACTTTATTGACTTCAAACATATGCATCACCCTCAGAAATTTCTTCTTCATAATTTCCCCATTAGAATCTCTCACTCCTGCCCATGCAATCCCTGAGCAACTACTCATCTGTCTCTATAGATTAGTTTGCATTTTCTAAAATTTAGTATTCATGGAAGAGCATGTATTCTTTTCTAAAATTTGCTTTCTTCCTTGTCGTTGTATGCCATTTTTATTATTACACAATTTTCCACTAAGTAATACTCCATATCTATACAACAATCTGTTTATATATGTATGGCTTCCCAGGTGGCACTAATGGTAAAGAACCCTCCTGTCAATGCAGGAGACATAAGAGACGAGGGTTCGATCCCTGAGTTGGGAAGATTCCCCTGGAGAAGGACATGGCAACCCACTCCAGTATTCTTGCCTGGAGAATTCCATGGACAGAGGAGCCTGGTGGGCTATAGTCCATGGAGTCGCAAAGAGTCAGACATGACTAAAGAAGCTTAGAATGCATAAATTTGTCTGTTAACAGACATTTGAGATGTCTTGTGAACTAGATTTTGTATTGGTATGCGGTAGAAGTGGAATGCATAGGTAATATGTTAAGTGTATCTTTAATATTTCAAGAAATTGCCACACTGTTTTACCAAGTGAACATAGGCTTTTATCTTCCCACTGAATGTATTAGAGTTTAGTTATGATAAACCTTTGCCATCAAGCAGTATGGTAGATATTTTAATAGACGTACAATGTAGCTCATAGTAGCTATAATTTTCATTTTCTTAATGACTCATTTGAAAATGTCAATGGAACATTTTGCCCAAAGATCAACACAATAAAGGACAGAAAAAGTAGAGACCTATTAGAAGCTGAAGAGATCAAGAAGAGATGCAAACAATACACAGAAGAACTGTGCAAAAAAGATCTTAATGAACCAGATAACCACAATGGTGTGGTCAGTCCCCCAGAGCCAGACATTCTGGAGTGTGAAGTCAGAGGGGCCTTAGGAAGCACTGCTGTCAATAAGCTAGTGGATATGATGGAATTCCAGTAGAGCTATTCAAAACCCTAAAAGACGATGCTATCAAAGTGTTGCATTCAATATGTCAGCAAATCTGGAAGACCCAGCAGTGACCACAGGGCTGGAAAATGTCAATCCTTGTCCCAGTTGCCACAAAGGACAGTATTAAAGAGTGTTCAAGCCATCAGACAATTGCATTCATCTCCCATGTTAGTAAAGTCATACTTAAAATCTTGCATGCTAGGCTTCAGCATTTTGTGAACCCAGAACCTCCAGATGTCCAGGCTGGGTTTAGAAAATGCAGAGGAACCAGAGATCAAATTGCCAACATTATCTGGATCATAGAGGAAACAAAGGAATTCCAGAAAAACATCTACTTCTGTTTCATTGACTATGCTAAGATCTTTGACTATGTGGATCATAACAAACTGTGGAAAGGTCTTAAAGAGATGGGAATACCAGACCATCTTACCTGTCTCCTAAGAAACCTGTATGCTGGTAAAGAGGCAACAGTTAGAAACCTGTATGGAACAACTGTTGGTTCAGGATTGAGAAGGGAGTATGACAGGACTGTCTGTTGTCACCCTGTTTAACTTCTATGCCGAGCACATTGTAAGAAATGCCGGGCTGGATGAGTTAAAAGCTGGAATCTAGATAGGTGGGAGAAACAACAATCTCAGATATGCAGATGATACCAATCTGAAGGCAGAAAGCAGAGAGGAACTCAAAAACCTCTTGATGAGGGTAAAGAAGAGTAAAAAAAGAAAAAACAGCTTAAAACTTAATGTTTTTAAAAGCTATTTCTTGGGCTCTAAAACCACTGTAGATGGTGAGTGCAGGCATAAACTCAGAAGACAATTGATTCTTGACAGAAAAGCTTTGATAAACCTTGACAGTGTGTTGTTAAGCTGAGACATTACTCTGTCGACAAAGGTCTGTACAGTCAAAGTTATGGTCTTTTCCTGCAGTCAGTGAGAGCTGAACCATAAAGAAAGCAGAGCGCCAAAGAATTGATGCCTTTGAACTATGGTGCTGAAGAAGACTCCTGAGAGGCCCTTGGACAGCAAGGAGATCAAGCCAGTCAATATTAAAGGAAATCAGCCCTGAATACTCATTGGAAGGACTGATGCTGAAGCTGAAGAGCCAGTATTTTGGTTACCTGATGCAAACAGCCAACTCACTGGGAAAAAAAACCCTGATGCTGGGAAAGACTGAGGGCAGAAGGAGAAGAGGATGTCAGAGGATGAGATGGCTGGATGGTATCACTGATGCAATGGACATGAACTTGGCCAAACTCCAGAAGATTGTGAGGGGCAGGGAAGCCTAGTGTTCTGTAATCCATGTGGATTCAAAGAGTCAAATACAACTGGGCAACTGAACAACAACAATGACTAATAATGATGAATGTCTTTTCATGTGCTTGTCTGACAGTAATATATTTGATGATGAACTGCTTATCAAGTGTATCGCCTATTTTTTGCTTTTTTATTGGATGTTTGTTACCTCATTTTTGAGCTTAGAGAATTCTTTTTATATTCAGAATATATTCAGCATAAATCCTTTATCAAATATGTGACTTTCAACTATTTTCTCACTGTTGATATATAGTCTTTCCATTTTCTTTACAGTATGTTTTTAACAAACCCAGGGCATTATGATTTTTTCCCTCATATGAATTATGCCTTTGGTGCTACAACTAAGAAAAGTCCCCAAGTCACAAAGATTTTTCTCATAAATTTTCTTCTAGAAGTCTTATAATTTTAAGATTTACCTTTAGGTTTATGACCTATTTTGCCTATGTCTTATGTAATTTCCCCTTTAGAATCTCTTACTCCTGTCATTTCTGCCCTTGCATTCCCTAAGCAAACAAAAAGCAGCAATATATTAAAAACTACTCATCTGTCTCTATAGATAGTTTACATTTTCTAAAATTTTTGTATATGTTGTTAGATATGGATTAACTTTACTATTTTACATATGGATATATAATTGTCCCAAAGCCATTGCTAAAAAGATTGTCATTTCCCCACTGAATAGTCCTTGCAATTCTGTGAATTATCTATCATTGACATGTATGTGGGTTTACTTCATGAGTATTCTGTTCCCTTCATCTATCTATTTTGATGTTAACTTTACACTAATTTGATTTTTGTACCTTTACCTGCATGTGTATTCAGTCACTTCAGTCATGACCAACTCTTTGCAGCTCTATGGACTGTAGCCCACTAGGCTCTTCTGTCCATGGTATTGTCCAGGCAAGAAGACTAAAGTGGGTTATCATGCCATCTTCCAGGGAATCTTCCAGACCCCAGGATCAAACCCACATTTCCTGTATCTCCTGCATTGCAGGCAAATTCTTTACCCACTGAGCCAAAAGAGAAGCCCCTTTTATGATGTCTTAATGTCTAGAAGTCCTTCACATTACTATTATTTTTTAAAGCTGATTCTTGACTTGGCTTTTTCAAATGTATCTTGAAATCAAATGGTCACTTTCTACCAAAAAACAGAAGCCTGTTGGGATTTTGGTCTTTCTATACATGAATTCAGCACAGAACTTCATTTATTTAGACTACATTAATTACTCACAGCAATGTTTCATATTTTCATTGAATAAATATTGTACATATTGTATATTTTACATTTAGGATGCTGTTGGAAATGGCGTTGCTTTTGATGCTTATACATAAAAATACAATAGATTTTTTATGTTGATCATATATTAAGCAACCTTGCAAAATCATGTATTAGTTTTATTTGCTCTTAGCAGATTTCATAGATTTTTACAAAATCACATGATTTGTGAATAAAAAGAATGGCAAGAAGAGATAAGAAAGACTTCCTCAGTGATCAGTGCAAAGAAATAGAGGAAAGCAATAGAATGGGAAAGACTAGAGATCTCTTCAGGAAAATTAGAGATATCAAGGAGATATTTCATGCAAAGATGGGCACAATAAAGGACAGAAATGGTAAAGTGACCAGATATCCATGATGGTGTGATCACTCACATAGAGAAAAACATCCTGGAATGTGAAGTCAAGTGGGCCTTAGGAAGCATCACGACAAACAAAAGTAGTGGAGGTAATGGTATTGCAATTGAGCTCTTTCAAATCCTAAAAAATGATGCTTAGAAAGTGCTGCACTCAATATGCCAGCAAATTTGGAAAACTCAGCAGTGGCCATAGGACTGGAAAAGGTCAGTTTTCATTCCACTCCCAGAGAAAGTCAATGCCAAAGAGTGTTCAAACTATCACACAATTGCACTCATCTCACACACTAGCAAAGTAATGCTCAAAATTCTCCAAGCCAGGCTTCAACAGTACTTGAACCATGAACTTCCAGGTGTTCAAACTGGATTTAGAAGAGGAAGAGGAACCAGAGATCAAATTGCCAACATCCGTTGGATCATTGAAAAAGCAAGAGAGTTCCAGAAAAACATCTATATCTGCTTTCTTGACTATGCCAAAGCCTTTGACTGTGTGGATCACAATAAACTGTGGAAAATTCTGAAAGAGATGGGAATACCAAACCACCTTACCTGCCTCCTGAGAAAGCTGTATGCAGGTCATGAAACAACAGTTAGAACCAGACATGGAACAACAGACTGGTTCCAAATTGGTAAAGGAATATGTCAGACTGTATATTGTCAGCTTGCTTATTTAACTTATATGCAGAATATGTCATGTGAAATGCCAGGTTGGATGAAGCACAAGTTGGAATCAAGATTGCTGGGAGAAATATCAATAACCTCATGTATGCAGATGACACTACCCTTACAGCAGAAAGTGAAGAGGAACTAAAGAGCCTCTTGATGAAAGTGAAAGCTGCTGCTTCTGCTAAGTCGCTTCAGTCGTGTCCGACTCTGTGCAACCCCATAGACGGCAGCCCACCAGGCTCCTCCGTCCCTGGGATTCTCCAAGCAAGAATAATGGAGTGGGTTGCCATTTCCTTCTCCAATGCATGAAAGTGAAAAGTGAAAGTGAAGTCGCTCAGTTGTGTCCAACTCCTAGTGACCCCATGGACTGTAGCCCTCCAGGTACCTCCAGAGAGGAGAGTGAAAAAGCTAGTTTAAAACTAACATTCAAAAAACTAAGATCGTGGTATCTGGTCCCATCACTTCATGGCAAATAGATGGGGAAATAATGGAAACGGTGATGGATTTTATTTTCTTGAGTTCCAAAACCACTGCAGATTGTGACTGCAGCCATAAAATTAAAAGACACTTACTCCTTGGAAGAAAAACTATGCCTGCCTAAACAACGTATTAAAAAGCAGAGACATTACTTTACCGACAAAGGTCCGTCCAGCCAAAGCTCTGGTTTTTCCAGTAGTCATGGATGGATGTGAGAGTTGGACCACAAAGAAGGCTGAGCACTGAAGAACTGATGCTTTTGAAACTATGCTGTTGGAGAAGACTCCTCAAAGTCCCTTGGACTGCAAGGAGATCAAACCAGTCAATCATAAAGGAAATCATTCCTGAATATTCACTGGAAGGACAGATGCTGAAGCTGAAGCTCCAATCCTTTAGCTACCTGATGTGAAGAACTGACTCACTGGAAAAGACCCTGATGCTGGGAAAGATTGAAGGCAGGAGGAGAAGAGGATGACAGAGAATGAGATGGTTGGATGGCATCACCACCTCGATGGACATGAGTTTGAGCAAGCTCTAGGAGTTGGTGAAGGACAGGGAAGCCTGGTGTGCTGCAGTCCATGGGGTCCCAAAGAGTTGGACACAACTGAGCAACTGAACTGAACTGAACTGTGAATAAAAAGAGGTTTAATTCTTTCTCTACAATCTGGATGACATTTATTTCTCTTACTAACTTAAGTATATGAGCTAGAATTCCCAATATGATGCAGAATAGTGGAGGTTAAAGCCAAGTATCTTTTTTATTTTTTATTTCTTTTTATAGGTGAAAACTATTCAGTATTTTATTAATACCATTATATATGATGCCAGGTTTTACATAGATTGCCTTTAGCTGGATTGAGGGTGGTCTTTATTTCTAGATGGTGAGTATCTTAAAAAGATTGTATATTGGGTTTGGCCAAATATCTTTTCTACATCTATTAAGATGATCATGCGGTTTTGTGTGTATGTGTGTGCCTATTAAGATGAATTACCTTGATTGATTTTCTGAATGTTAAATGACCCTTGTGTTATTGGGATAAATCCTACTCAGTCATGCATACTACTCTTTTTAATATATTGCTGTTTTTTGTTTGCTAAAATTTTATTATGAATTTTTGTATCTATGTTCTTGAATAGTATGGTTGTAGTTATCTTTTCATATTAGAGAAATACTGGCCCTGTAGAATGATTCAGAAAGTACTTCCTCCTCTTTAATATTCAAAAAGTGTTTGCATAGAATTGGTATTCTTTTAATTTTTCTGAAATGTTCAGTAGAATTCACCAGTGAAGCCTTCTGGGCCTAGAGTTTTCTTTTCTGGACTTTCTTTGCAATTGCAAAATCAATTAATGTATAGCTTTAATTGTCTATTTCTTCAGTGAACTTTGCAATTTTGTATCTTTTAAAAAATTTTATTTACTTCCAAATTGTTTAATTTTCTCATTAGTTTGTAAAGTTTTAACATTTGTTGCTAATATTTGGAAATACTAATGATTTCTGTAAATTGACTTTGTAAC
Organism: Redunca redunca; assembly: GCA_006410935.1. Classification (NCBI taxonomy): domain Eukaryota; kingdom Metazoa; phylum Chordata; class Mammalia; order Artiodactyla; family Bovidae; genus Redunca; species Redunca redunca. The sequence goes on from SJYQ01104741.1 coordinate 416,880, forward strand.
CTGTTTTGTCATTGATCTCTATTGTGATGCTCAGGATTATGTCACCTGCAAACAAAGATACTTTTCTCTCTTCCTTTCCCATCCAGTTTTTCTTTTGTCTTTATTGTCCTGACTACAAGGGAAACTCCAATACTTTGGCCATCTCGTGTGAAGAGTTGACTCACTGGAGAAGACTCTGATACTGGGAGAGATTGGGGGCAGGAGTAGAAGGGGATGACAGAGGATGAGATGGCTGGATGGCATCACTGACTCGATGGACGTGAGTCTGAGTGAACTCCGGGAGTTGGTGATGGACAGGGAGGCCTGGCATGCTGCGATTCATGGGGTCGCAAAAAGTTGGACACGACTGAGTGACTGGACTGAAATGAACTGAAGAATCACTAGTACAAGCCTGAAAATAAAAGTTAAGAGTAATCATCCTTGACTTGATACTGCTCTTAGGAGAAAAACAACTTAGTCTTGACATAGACTATGATGTTAACTCTAAGTTTGCCATAACTCTGATTTATCAGGTTGAAGAATTTCCCTTCTACATCTGGTTTGCTTAGAGTTTTATTCAAGACTAGGTGTTGTGTTTTTTTTCAAATGCTTTTTCTGTGTTTCTTGAAATGATAATGTATATTTTTTGTCCTTTATTCTAATAATATGGTATATTAATAGAATTGATTTTTGAGTAGTAAACCAACCTCATATTTGTTGGATAAATCTCACATTTTCATCATGTATAATATATTTTTATATTGTTAGATCAGTTTTGTTGGTATTTTGTAAAGATCTGTGCATCTGTGTTCATGAATGTTATTCATCTGTTCTATTTTTTTCATTTCTTATGATTTCACTGGTTTTGATACCAGAGTGATACTGGCCTCATAGAATGAGCAGGGAAATGTTCCTTCTCTGTTTTCTAAAACAATGTATGAAGGCTTGTTACTAATTTTTTCTTTATTATTTGATTTAATTAACCTTTGAAGCCATGTAGGCCTTAGGTTTTTTTTTTTTATGAGAAGATTTTTAATTACTTAAATATTTATTTGTTATCAATCTATTCAGCCTTTTTATTTCTACTTGAATTAGTTTTGCTGTTAATAATTTTAGGCTTTCCAAGAATTTGTAAATTTTGTTGAAGCTGTCTAATTTTTAAAATTTTTCATGGTCTTTTCTTATAATTCTTTCAATTTCTCTTAGTAATAGTGTCCATCATTGATTTCCAGTTTTGGCAATTTGAGTCATCATTTTTTGTATGATTTGTTTGACTTCCATATGACAGCATGAAAGTGAAGTTGCTCAGTCCTGTCTGACTCTTTGCGAACCCATGGACACCAGGCTCCTCCGTCCATGGGATTTTCTAGGCAAGAGTACTAGAGTGGGTTGCCATTTCCTTCTCCAGGGAATCTTCCCAACCCAGGGATCGAACCCAGGTCTCCCGCATTGTAGACAGACGCTTTACCGTCTGAGCCACCAGGGAAGTCCTTATGACAGCATACAGCTTCCCATATAGTATGAGAACCTTGCGACTGTACACTTCCTTTTTACCTGTTGTGGCTTTTGTGCTACTTTTTTCACTTTTTTTTTGCCAATTATCTTTTAAAGAGATTTTAAACTAAGAGGACACCATCAAGGTACCCAACTGTCATATACATGCATGCATGCTAAGTCGCTTCAATGGTGTCCAACTCTTTGCAACCCCATGGACCTGCCAGGCTCCTCTCTCCATGGAATTCTCTAGGCAAGAATACTGGAGTAGATTGCCATTTCCTTCTCCAGGGGATCTTTACAACCCAGGGATTGAACCCATGTCTCTTATGTCTCCTGCATTGGCAGGAGGGTTCTTTACCACTAGCACCACCTGGTATGTACTCTCCTTCAATTGTTTTAGGACTCTAAGTCACTTCTTCAATAAACGAGTTCCCATCCTGAAATCCTGGGCTTTGTTTGCAATTTATTTATGTCTCTTACAACATAAAATACAGAACTAAAGAACTAAATATATTAAATAGAAGCTTTCCTTCGGTATTTTCCTTTAATTGGCACAGACTTTACCTACTCTGTTTTTCAAATATTTATATTTTGCTAAAAATAGTAGCACTTTGGTTAACATTCCTTTACCCTATCTGGATGGACTGGTTCCTCCTTGGGACACAGTGGCACATTCCCTGTCCCTTTCTATTGGTATTTGCACTTCATCTTGTATTTGTGCACATGTCTTATTGACCATGGGCTTCCCAGGTGGCTCTAGTGGTAAAGAACCCACTGCAATGCAGGAGATGCAAAAGAAGCAGGTTCGATTCCTGAGTTGGGAAGATCACCTGGAGAAGAGCATGGCAATCCACTCTGATATTCTTGCCTGGAGAATCCCATGAACAGAGGAGCCTGACGGGCTATGGTCCTAGGGTCACAGAATCAGACACAGCTGAAATGACTTAGCACATGTACACTTATTGACCAGTCTATGTGTGTCTTCTTTAATCAGGATATTAATAGTAATTTACAAAAATTATTCAGACACATCATTTTATTTGATTCTTATATACGATGGTGTAGCAATTTTATCTCCCTCTGAAAATTCTATTTAAAATTCTTTGTTATTCAAAAAGTCTGTTCCAAACCCAGATATACCATTATCTAGTAAAATATACACAGAAAAGTTACTTAGTCTCTGAACTCTACCTTCTGTACTTGTTGTTCAAGAACATGAGAATTAGGTAATGTAATGTGTTTTGCTTAAAGCTTGGTCTATCATTATATTCAGTAAACTATAGTTAGTATTATGGATGGCAGCAATAACAGAAAAGTATATCAAGCTTGAATTGCCCATACATTTTAAACCAGAAGTCAGTATTTGCTTCTCTTCCCCATCCCATAATTCTAAAGAAAGAGAAAGTAAGCCATATAAAACAATATCTCAATCCTATTCAGATTTCGCTATTTGCTTCCCTGGTGGCTCAGATGGTAAAGCGTCTGCCTACAGTGAGGGAGACCCGGGTTCAATCCCTGGGTCGGGAAGATCTCCTGGAGAAGGAAATGGCAACCCACTCTAGTAATCTTGCCTGGAAAATGCCATGGATGGAGCCTGGTAGACTACAGTCCATGGGGTTGCAAAGAGTTGGACATGACTGATCGACTTCACTTTCACTTTCTTTAAATGTATAGTTCTGAATGTACCTATGGTATATTCTCCATGTACTTATCATTTTACACACTGGGATTATGTAAATATCATTTAGGATAATCAAAATAGCTAATTTTAATATCCTTTCATATGGAGAAAATTTCCAATCTACTGTCAGAAATGCTTGTTCTTTGAATTATGATCATGGTTCTTTGCCACAAGAATATCACTATCTTAACTATCCTATGTTTTGGATAAAAGATTGGGAGAAGCCAGCAGATACCTTTATAGAGGTCAAATCTGTGACATGAAATTTTTAGCATCATGACGCATCTAACACAACTCTATCAGTGATAAATGCACTTTCTAGAAACAGTTTGTGCTATTGACTTCAACTTCTTACATGCTGATGGTAAAGCACACATGTCAGTTTGATCTGAAATATTTTTGTCTGAGTCCTTGCTGGCATTTTCCTCATCTGAAAAAAAATAATGTATAAGGTGATTGTGAAGAAGTATAAAATAAACAAAAGGAGCTCTTCTCCAAAAAATTTTACATTTTGAACCTTTTTTTTTTTGGTCACACTACAGCCTGTGGATCAAACCTGCATCTACTGGGCTGCCAGGGAAGTCCCACATTTTGAACATTATTAAGAATCTTCCCAACTTTTAGTTACTGAATTCATAAGCTTTTTTCCTTAATAAATTTGAAAAGGAGCATTTACTCACACAGACAGCATCACAAGAATATAAATACCTAAATGCCCATATCTTCTGAGGGGGTTATTACATGTAAAATGACAGCATCCTGCAAGTATAGGTCAGCCTGCCTCATGCCTCTCTTTCAAAAGTTTTGACTTGGGATTCAACTTTAAGAGTTATGAGAGGCAACATACTTCATAAATTCCAGCTAAGTAAATTATAATTACAGCCCAGATTCCAATTAGGAAATTTCAGCATTGCTAAGCTGAGGAATGAAGCTTAAAGATACAATTAATATGAGCTTATATTAAAGGTTTTAGTGGAATTAATAAACTCTATAACAGTAGATTATTGCTAGTCTTGAACATAGACAACAGACTCTTATTGTCAATAACCAGCCAAATAGCCTTCTTTCTATTTGCTTCTTTTGAATAGTGGTATTTTATCAAATAAAACCCTGTAACCAATGTAATTAGGAAGGCCTTGGATAATTTTAATGGAAAATTTTTAAACAGCACTTGGAATCCCACAGATTAAAGTTTCCCTTTAACTCTCAAAGTTTGAGAGGGCTTCCCACATAGCGCAGTTGGTAAAGAATCTGCCTACAATGCAGGATACCTGGGTTTGATTCCTGGGTTGGGAAGGTCCCTTGGAGAAGGAAATGGCACCCCACTCCAGTATTCTTGCCTGGAGAATCCCCTGGACAGAGGAGCCGACAGTCTACAGTCCATGGGTTCGCAAGTCGGACATGACTTAGCGCTTATCTTTCTTTTCTTTCTCAAGTATGAATAACTCAAGTACTGATTCTAAGGTAAGCAATCTGGAAGAAAGGAGAGTAGAAGGAGCAAAAGAGTAATTAAGGACAGAAGATGCTATTCCTGAGAAAAACTAAGAAGATATAGAATAGATGACCCAAGGACACGAAACAAAGACTGGATTTCGGTTAGAAAGGCAAGCATGATATACTGGCTCCTTCTTTTCCTGGGTCATTCCTTAACCACATAGAGATAAATTCATTGATAAATTGAGGGGTTCCACTCAGTGACTAATATTTTTGATAGAATTTATCCAAGCAATTCATTGACATCAATTCAAAGATCTGTCTTTATAAAAACTCCAGCATATTCAGTATTTCGGGCATTATTAAAATCATATATTTCTCTACCCCTAAAACTGCCTTTCACTGTGAATAACAAATAACATTATTATTCAACTGGACAATGCCTTTTTGCATTAAAGATGGTTATTTTCCATCTTTCTTGTTAAATACAATTTATGTTAGACTTCTTGTTGCATTTCCCATTCCAAATTCCTTAAAGAGAGAAAAATAATTTACTTCTTAGGACCTGGACGTTGAGGAATAATGGGGTATGACTTTTTTAAAATGCTATTTACTCTTGAGGCCTTTGGAAATAAGGCAGATGGATAAAGTAAGTTAAGCTAAAGCTAAAGTCTTCTTGCCTGCCTCCTCTGTCCTTGCCTAACCCCCAAATCCCTACCCCTTCACAAGTATTAACAATTTCAAAAGACCTGAACCGTGCATATGATTCTTGTCCTCGTTTGGGTTACTCCAAAAGCAGAACCTCAGATAAAAATTAGAGCGAAAAGGGGAGTTGAAGGAAACAGTGACGTGGGTTACTGCTGCTGCTGCTGCTGCGTCCCTTCTGTCGTGTCTGACTCTGTGCAACCCCATAGACGGCAGCCCACCAGGCTTCCCCGTCCCTGCGATTCTCCAGGCAAGAACCCTGGAGGGGGTTGCCATTTCCTTCTCCAATGCGTGAAAGTGAAGTTGCTCAGTCGTGTCTGACTTAGCGACCCCATGGACTATAGCCTACCAGGCTGACAGTGGCCAACAAAACATAAGTCTCCAAGCCCAATGTAAACAGTCTCAGTGGAGAAACTAATAATCAGCATGGAACACATACCGCTCAAGGGACTGGCTCAAACTGATAGAAGATAATAACAAAATGTATGTAGATATGTGCTATGTGCTTAGTTGACTCCATGGACTGCAGCCTGCCAACCTCTCTGCCCAATGAATTTCCCAGGCAAGAATACTATAGTGGGTCGCCATTTCCTCCTCCAGGGGGTCTTTCTTATCCAGGCATGGAACCCATATTTCCCTTGTCTCCTGCACTGGCAGGCAGACTCCTTACCACTGAACCATAGTAACAAGACTAGTGGCTTAAACATCACACATTTGTCTGTTGCAGTTCTGGAAGCTAGGAAGCCCAAAGTCAAGGTTCAGGCAGGGTTCAGTTTCTGGTGAAAGCTCTCTTCCTGGCTTGCAGATGTCTACTCTGTCCTCACATAGCCTTTCTTTTGAGCATAGGCTGAAAGAGATCTCTGCCATCTCTTGCTCTTGTTATCAGAGCATTCTGTCTATCAAATTAGATCTCACTCAACTTCTATCCCCTCCTCACAGATCCCATTTCCAAATACAATCACAGTGGAAGTTAAGGCTTCAACATCATGAATTTTGAAAGGATGTAAGCATGCAGTTCATAACAGAAGCTGAAATATTTACGTACCAATTTCCATCAACTTGCATTTCTGAACTGCTGCATGGTTGAACAAAGAGGCTTTAGCCCTCTGATAAAGATGTACACATTCTAGAAGTGGAGCAAGTATACACTGAGTGGAAAGATAAAAGAATGTGAGTGAGATGTCAACAGCAACTCCTTTACTTCTTAAAATTAATGTTTTCTGAATAGCCTCCTATAAGTTACCTATTTAAGTTAACTTAGCTGTGTAGTTAAGAATTCTGCCTTCACTTCAAATCACCAATGGAAATGTGCAACTCTGATTTTTCTTTTACTGAATTCATTTATTTTATACTTTTGTTTTTCTTAATTATACACTTGTGCTTTCTTCCTATTGTGTCAAATTAAAATAACCCTAGAATCAAGAGTCAGTTCCAAGTTTTGATTTCTCTATGAGAAAGTAGAAATTATTTTCATTTACCCATATTTTCAAAGTGCATCTTCATTTTTATTGTACTTTTATTTTTGCTGTATTGAATTCCCCAACACTTTAAAATCAAAACTATTGTTTTGAGCCCTGTACCTTGTCATCTTACTCCTGGGTAATATGATCCTCTAAAGTTTTGGTCATTTAGAAATTCTTATTAGAAATAGTAAGCTAGCAATATAAATTTATTTTCTCTCTTTCCGGATACCACCATAAAATAATAGTGATTTTTATATATAGAAAACATTATTTTTATATATAGGTATTGGACTTCACTGGGAGCTCAGCTGGTAAAGAATCCACCTGCAATGCAAGAGACCCCAGTTCGATTGCTGGGTCAGGAAGATCCCCCGAAGAAGGGATAGGCTACCTACTCTAGTATTCTTGGGTTCCCCTGATGGCTCAGATGGTAAAGAGTCTGCATGCAATGTAGGAGACCTGGGTTCAGTCTCTGGGTTGGGACAATCCCCTGGAGGAAGGCATGGCAATCCACTCTAGTATCCTTGCATGAAGAATCCCCATGGACAGAGGAGTCTGGTGGATTATAGTCCATGGGGTCACAAAGAGCTGGACACGACTGAACAACTCAGCACAACACGACACAACATAAATAGAAAACTACAACTCAGGGTCATTAGTAAATGAGATATTTCAATAAGTTTCTGAATGCAGATGGAGGAGTAGGTACAGATGTCAGGGGAAAGTAGAAACAAAAGTTTAAATTGCACAGAGAAGTTTGCCTCACACAAAGAAGGCAGCAGCAGCAAGGTAGGGGTCCATTTTTAATGTATGATCTGATAGAGTTTCTGGAATCATAGGGTGCTGATGGGAAACATATTTGGATGGAAAGTTTGGATGAAGTTAAGAATATACTTCTCAGATATAATGCAATGAAACAAAATAGACTTAAAAATGATAGGATCGTGGATGTGATCACTCTCTGCATGATCCATATTCACATAATCAAAGCAATGAAAAACATTCTATTGAGATTCCACTTTTAGAATTCCCCTATAAACATGGAAATGCAAACACACTTATGATTATACAGAATTCAAGTGTCACCAAACCAGAGAGGGCAGGGGACATGGGAAGTTGGGAAAACCATGAAAATTGGAGGGGTGCTGGTATCCTCACTTCATAGACTGAGGAGAAGATTAAATGCATTAGGAATTTATTAAAAAATACATTCTTTAATATAATTTCATAATATTATATTTATTAATTCCAAAATCTTTAAAGCTTTGGAAATCAGAAGTTTGTTTTCCTCTAAATCAACTAACTACAAAATTTTACTTAATCTTAACTCACTTGATGATAAAATATGACCAAAATAACATGAATCTGTTTATAGCTATACTTTTTCCTATAGAAATATTAAAATATTTTGGCTGTGGGGTTTGCTCCAGACTCTTCAAGGAGTGTCATGTAATATGTAATATCTATAAAGGTACAATTTTTAAAATACCAAAAGTTCTAAATTCCAAAATGCATATGACTTCAAGGATTTTGAACAAGATGATGTATAGGTATTAATAAAAATATTCATATGAAAATAACAAATGCAAAATTTAAGATGTGGTTACCATGAGGGAAGAAAGAAGGAGACTGTTATTATAAGGTTTATACAGAAGATTTCAATGTATTGTCAATGTTTTATTTGTTAAGCTGTGTAGTGGTCACATGTATTTGATATTCTAATTTACGGTCTATTTTGCATATCTTTAATATGTTGAAGCTGAAACTCCAATACTTTGGCCACCTGATGTGAAGAGCTGACTCATTTGAAAAGACCCTGATGCTGGGAAAGATTGAAGGCAGGAGGAGAAGGGGACGACAGAGGATGAGATGGTCGGATGGCATCACTGACTGGATGGACATGAATTTGAGTAAACTCGCAGAGTTGGTGATGGACAG
>SJYQ01104741.1:425929-488579 GCA_006410935.1 Redunca redunca
AATAATGCCACTTGTAGAAATGCCCAAACCCTATTACAAGGGTCAAACCATAGAGTCATAAAAATAGTAAATATTTTAGTTTTAGAATTTTAGCTATGATTGAACAGAAGTTTGGATGAAATAAATTGAAACTAATGGTCACAAGCCTCAGAAAATGGAAGATGATGCTGCATTTTGGCCATAGGGTGTAGACTTGATCTCCCTGATCAATTCTTTCCCTCTTATGGGGTGGGAGGTGGGAAGGGATTCATGTTTGGGAACGCTTGTACACTCGTGGTGAATTCATGTTAATGTTTGGCAAAAGCAATACAGTAATGTAAAGTAAACTAAAGTTAAAATAAAAATTTTTAAAAATTAAAAAATAAATAAATAAATAAATAAATTATGGGCAAAAATACTTAATGTAAAAATTATCCTCTTAACAAACTTTTAATTGTTCAATACAGTACTGTTAACTATAGACACAATGTTGTATAGCAAATCTCCAGAATTTAATCAGCTTGCATAACTGAAACTTTATACTTGTTCAATATTTATGTTCTTGAAGATCTTTGAGGTCGGCATAAGCTTCTAACATAAAAAAGGTTATTAAAAACAAATAGAATTTTTAGCTTTCTGAAAATATTTCTCTGAGTAGTCACATTAAGTATTGTGAATGTCGCAGTGAGTTAGGAGATGGATGGACCCCTGGGCTGGACAACTGGTTTGCCAAGTGTAAAATTAAAGCTTTGTTTTCATCCAGATACTTCAAGAACAAAGCTAGTCGCAGAAGCTGAGCTCTGCTGAGGTAAACAGATAAGATGACCACTCTTGAGGTCAAGGTAATATCTTTGGCCAATCAAAGACCCAGAAGAGCTGTCCTCTATAAATGAGTTCATGCTTTGTGCCCAGCCACTAAGTCATGCCCAGCTCTTTTGTGTTGGACCCCATGGACTGTATCCCACCAGGCTCCTCTGGCCATGTGATTTCCCAGGCAAGAATACTGGAGTGCGCTGCCATTTCCCCTCCAGGGGATCTTCTTGACCCAGGGATCAAACCTGCGTCTCCTGCTTTGCAGAAGGATTCTTTACCGCTGAAGCCCATATAAGTGGTTTAAATCACCTCTTTACTGAGTTCCTCATCATTAGAAAGAACACTCATACCCTTTCTCTCTGGGTGTGTATTTCTGCCTTGCTTCTAACTTCAACAAACAAACTGCTTCTCTGTGTGCTCTCTCACACCTTACACTGTCTCTAATAATAAACTTTGTATCTGTTTGTACAATTTTTGCCTCCTTGAAACATGTTTGCTTACAAATGGGAAAGAGTCAGAGTCATGTCATTTCTATACTTTAGCCCCTGGTGGTCTGCTGCTGCTAAGTCACTTCAGTCATGTCCGACTCTGTGCAACCCAATAGACGGCAGCCCACCAGGCTCCCCCATCCCTGGGATTCTCCAGGCAAGAACCCTGGGGTGAGTTGCCATTTCCTTCTCCAATGCATGAAAGTGAAAAGTGAAAGTGAGGTCACTCAGTCATGTCCGACTCTTAGCGACCCCTTAGACTGCAGCCTACAAGGCTCCTCCAACCATGGTGGTCTAGTGGCTAGCATTCCTGGTTTTCATTGGCTACACAGGTTCAATTCCTAGGCAGGAAACTAAAATCTCTTTTCAGAACTGCTCACTGCTCTCTCTCCAAGATCATTAGGAATGACATTTACTTCATCTGTGAATTGTACAATGGCTAGTAATATCTTCTTATTTTTGTATCTCTTGCAATATTTGGTTGGGGTTATTACACTATGTGTAATAGGTTTTCAACTAATTCTTTCCCTAAAAGAAGGAGAAAATAAAATAAAATATTTTTTTCTTCTCTGTCTTGAAGTCCACATTCGAAACTTGACTCTAATTCTTATAAATATTAATTGAAACAGGGATACTAGTGAGGATTTGAAGTTACTGTGTTCTCTTGTTCAGTCACCCAGTCTTATCCAACTCTTTGCAAACCCCTGGAGTGCAAAGGCCCCCTGTCCCTCACCATCTCCCAGAAGTTGCCCAAGTTCATGTCCATTACAACAGTGATGCCATCCAGCCATCTCATCCTCTGATGCCCTCTTCTCTTTCTGCCCTCAATCTTTCCCAGCATCAAGGATTTTTCCAATGAATCAGCTGTTCACATCAGGTGACCCAATACTGGAGCTTCATCTTCAGCATCAGTCCTTCCAATGAATATTCACAGTTGATTTCCTTTAAGACTAATTTGATATAAACAATATTAAACAATCTAATTAAAAGATATGAGATTTGAGAGGACATGGACATTTAAATTCAGCTTTCTCTTTCCTCTTTTTTTTTGTTTCTCTTCCAGTTTAATTATGAAATAATTGACACACAGCACTGTATAAGTTTATGATGATAGTATAATGATTTGACTTGCAAACATCATGAAATGATTGCTATAATAGTGGACAGTTATCATCTTATATAGATACAAAATTAAAAAGTAGGGAAAAATTCCTTGTGATGAGATTTACTCTCGAGAATTTCCCTATAAAACATGCAACAGTATTAACCATATTTACCATGTTGTACATTATATCCCTGATACTTATTTGTCCTATAACTGAAATTCTGTACCTTTTTACTCCCTTCATCTAATTTCCCCTTTCCCCTCTTTTTCCTCTTTGAATATTTTGTCTTCAAACTTTCTCTTCAACTGTCTTTAAGGAATGACAATATTGCTCTGACTATAATGAATAAGCATGAATAAGTTAATTGCTTTATTTTCATGAACAAGAAACAAAAGACCATAAGCATATTCTTTACTCTAGTTCATCTTTTGTAAATGTCTTAATTTTAAGCCTGTGAATACAAAATTATACCAAATCTTCACATTCACATATATAGATGATAGATTAAATAGATAGACAGACATAGGAGGGAACGAAAAGGAAGAAAGTATGAAGGAGGAAGGAAGGGATGGGTGGGAAGGCAGAAGATACTAATAACCATCATGCAGTCATCCTACCATTTCCACGGTTCCTTGTTTAAGTTTTAGTATCTAACTCTCTCCGTGTCTCAGCCTTCTCTTAGTGTTTCCAAGCAATTCTTACATTATTTTCCTTTTTTCTTCTTATTTTGCTATTTTAACCATAGGACTGTTATCCAACCCCAATTTTATCCTGGTTACTCAGAGCACTCACCTTTACTGTCCTACCTTTTGACTAGAGCCATATTCCTTACTAATACAGCTAATCTAAAGAAATTTCTATTTTTTTCCACAACTTTAGAATCTCACTGCCTTCATATCTCATTTTTTAAGGAACACTTGAAATAATGACTTTAATGCAGAAAGCTATGTAAAGGAAAATCTCACAATAACGCTACATCTATAAATACATATTAAATTTACTCCTACATGTACAGCACTATATACTCACCAGTGTACAAAGTGCAGATAGATTATCATGTAGCATCTGATGGCTGCCCTTATGCTGCAAAGTGTGTTTTCAGAAATAATTTCCTGCCACATTCCTGACTGTATTTGCAGGCTGAGTTGATCCCCTTCCCTGCTGTTCCCTGATCTGCCCCTGGGTTACTAACAGCCCCAACAGACAGACTGGCTCGTGCTACCTGCTGCTCAAACACAGATTAACTCACTACCAGCCATATGGGCTAGCGACTTCATAAATTCCTCTCCTTTTGCTTTTGGCTCTTAGGGAAGTTAATGGATGGTTTACCGGTGGAGAGAAAAACAGCCTTGTGGTGTGCAGGCTGGGCAGTAATCACCTGCACCCAACACAACTGGCACTCCATCTGCCTTTGGGCAGCTATTTGTGTGAAGGGAATAGATTACTGCCTCTGGTGCTACTCCTGTGTGTCAGCCGCTGCCATTTGCCTCAATTACAAAGTCAGATGATTAAACACTGAATTCATATTTATATTATTTACAATGATTACTCATTGCATCCATTGTTAAAAAGGGTCTCAAACTGTTTCTACAGTTAAAAATAAATAAATAATTTTGATCAACTTTAGCAAGCATATTCAAACACCGATGCTTATTTTTAAATGTATTAAATAAAATGTTCTAACAAATAATGTAGTGAAGTTGAAAGATCATAGTGTTTAAGTTTCTGATTTGGGTTTATTGTGACTTAGTTCCCTTTCTGTGCCTTAAGTCCCTCTGAAATATTTAAATTTTTGAAAGTATGTTATAAACTGTATCAAAGCATAATTAAAAAATACGTGCATTTAACCATAAAATACTGTTGTTAAATATAGAACTTTTGGAATTCAAAAGCAGAGACTATTGAGNTGTATATACTCAAAATAAATCATGTACTCTTTCTAGTGGGAATATATTTTACTCTTCTCCTACTCTTTATTTTTAAAAAATGAGATACACATCTTAACTGACTTTGTATATCACTGTTAAAATTTTACATTATTAATTACAGTATAAATCTTTAATTGTCAGAACACTGAATGGAAGCAACCAAGAATAAAGGAGATTTTTGTGTTCTCTTCCTGTTATAATACAAGAAGTTATTACACTTGTTTGGTACATCACAAATTAGAGCAAGTTGATAAATTAGTGAGAGAGTAAATGAACTATAAAATTTATGAAGAACAGAGTGGCTAATTTCATGAACAGTATCCCCAGCTAAAAGTTACTGGGTCCAGTATTTATTTTAAACTGTATATGAGATTTCCACTAAATTGCAAGAAGATGTGGATTAAAATTTGAAATTGGCCATTCACTTCATATTATTTTTAAGCAATCTTAATGTTCAAAAATAATCCACAACTTCTTGCTGGACGAGACTGAATGAACCCATTTCTCTCTGCTCCTCCCTAATAAGTAAAACTAAAACCCTGGGTATAATGTAAGAACTAAAGGAGAATACTGAAGGGTAGTAAGAGGAAAGCCAAATAATATGGTACCCCAGGACTGACTGGGCAACTTAATGAATGACAGGAAGACTTATGACCACTCTCGCACACACACACATACACACACCCCACACTTGGAGTGGACCCAGAAGTTTCCCAGCCTCCAACTCATGCAACAAAAAGCAGCTCAAGTTGGCTCATTTCTTTGTATGATTGAACAGGAGTTCAGTGGCAACTCCACATTAGTATGGCACCAGGAACAAGGAGGACAGTAAGCAACCGGGGGAATCATTCTTCCTAGACAAATCTGACACTCTCCTCCAGCAGGAGATACTGGACAGCTGGGCAGCAACAGCTAAAAAAAGATCCTGTCACCGTAAGTGATTTGCAACAAGGGAACCCTTTTTTATTCCTGTGGGCCTGAGATTCCCTTATTAAAGTAAGAGTGATGTGGTCAGTGGAACAGTACCAGCAAATGGAACCCTGCCAGAATAAGCAGTCAAACCCAGAAAGCTTTTTTGTTCCTGAGAGTCACTCCCTTGCTCAGAGACACTGGAGTAGGAGAGGAGGAGTCCCGGTGGGAGGAAATCCCACCACAACAGTGTCCTTTGTTCAACCACCCTTGCAGGAAATCTCAGTACAACAAACTGCTCACAAAAACCTCTCCACCCCAAGAAGGCTGAGACTTCCCACTCCCAGTGAGAGACACTCAGAAGTTCTGGTGGAAAACACCTCCTGCCTTCCTCAGACAACAGTCACAGAAACCAGTGGGCACATCAGCAATCCAATCAGGTATTAATTTGCTTAATTCAACCAGTACTCCCATAGGGTTGTTATATTGTTGTTGTTTAGTTGTTTAAGATTTGTGACCTTGTGAACTATAGCCCACCAGGCTCTGTACATAGGATGTCCCAGGCAAGAATACTGGAGTGGGCTGCATTTCTTTCTCCAGGGTTGTTGTATACTTATCTCCATTCTACAGCTAAGAAGTGGAAGCACTGAAAATTTACCTGTCTATATTGATGGCAAAGACTCAGCCTCCATGCACTGGTGTCGAATCAAATCTCAGAGACAGAGTCTTGGGTGAAGTAAAGAATAGTTTTATTGGTTTGCTAGACAAAAGAGGACACAGGGGCTTGTGCCCTTCAAAAATTGTATGTCCCAACCTGCGGGAATTTTGTGAGATGGGGAGTCTTAGAGAAGTAGTTTGAGGGCAGGGTTGCTAGTAAGGATCAGGGTGTGCGCAAGGCTGTTGATTAATCAAGTAAAAGCTGATTTTTAAAAAAGAGATTAAAATGACATACTACTAGAGAGATGGATAAGAAGAAGAGAAGCTCAAAACACTAGGAATGGCAGATGGATACCACTTTCCTCAAATATGGAGAGGACAGCAAGATAATATTACGAACACTGTGGCAACAGCAATGACTGCTTGGGTCCCTCCAAATTTACATGTTGAAATCCTTACCCCAAATGTGACGATATTATGAGGTGGGTCTCATGATTATGTCATAAAGGTGGAGTCCTCATGAATCGGGTTATTGTTTTTCTAAGCGGGTCCCCTCTAGAGAGCTTTCTCCTCCTCTTTTTCTGCCATGTGAGGACGTAATGAGAGGACTATAGTCTGCAACGATGAAGAGGTCCTCCACAGAACTCAAGCATGCGGGAACTCTCATCTCAGATTTCCAGCCTCTAGAACTAGAAGAAATAAATTTATGTTGTTTGTAAGGCATTTTGTCCACGGCACTTAAATGACTTCAGTGAAATGGACAAATTACTGGAAGATATTGATATCAATATAGATAAAGATATCTGCAATAGGGTTAGAAATTCTATACAGTTCAATATGGTTAAAGAAATGGGGTTCAAAATAAAAAACATTCAGGCCCAAATGGCATTATTGGTGATTCCTAATATCCTTATAGGATAAAAATAATATAAATCCTTCACAAATTCTTTCAGAAACTTCCCAAGTCATCTTATGATATAAAAAGCAAAACAAAGACATTACTTGAAAAGAAAACTCTAAGCTAGTATCTTGGAATAAATGAGTTAAGGTTTAAACCAAAAATGTAGGATTAATTTAACATTCAAAAACAAATCCAAGTTACTTACCAGATTTGGTAATACTGACAGAATAAAAGGTAAAAAACATATTATTATCTCAATATATGCAAATATACTCTCACAAATGTATAATTATAAAATTATACAATCACCTTGGAAACAATTTGCAATTACTTATAAAGTTGGAACTACTCAGGCTGTATTACCCAGCAATTCCATTCCTAGATATTTACCCAAGACAAATGAAAAATATGTTGCTTCAAAGACCTGTACACAAATGTACATAGCAGTTTCATTCATAATAACCCAAAATTGGAAGTAATCAAAAGTCCAAAGCCAAGTGAGCAGCATAAAAAAGAGATTCTAATGAAACCAAGCAAGATCCTGTGGGGTTTCCAGGCACAGAAGCCTTTCTGTGTCCCCCACTTCTTGATTACAGGAAATAAGCTTCATTCAGCTTTCATGACTTTCCCTGAGTTCCAATAATGGTTTAGTCCCTAAGTCATGTCTGACACTTTGCTACCCTTTGAACTGTAGCCCGCCAGGTTCTTCTGTCCGTGGCATTTCCCAGGCAAGAATACTGGAGTGGGTTGCCATTTCCTCCTCCAGGGGATCTTCTTGATCCAGGGATAGAACCCACAGACCTACATCTCCTGCATGACAGGCAGATTCTTTTACTTTTCTCTGAGCCACCAGAGAAGACTGAGTTCCAATGAGCCGGCTCAAACAGTTGCTTATTAAGGAAGGGAATGTATGCTGAGACAAGGGAAGAATAGTCAAAAAACAATAGTGCAGCCTTGGGGCAGTTTCCTAGTTCCCCCTCAAGGAATAAATATAATAATATCTTTGAACTGTTTTACAGATATTAAACCCCCACCAGGTGGAAGAAGTTAACTGTATGCTTCCCATAAGCTTGTAGACCTCAGACCCAGACGTCTTGGAAGCAGAAAGTTGACAATGGTGACTCCCACTTACTTCACCACCAACCAATCAGAAAAATGTCCATGGGCTGACCATGCCCTTTGTGAACCATTACTATAGAACTCCTCACTAACCCCTCCAGGTTGGGATTCAGTTTTGAGGGCATTAGCCTGCTGTGGCCCCCTTTGCCTGGCAAAGCTATAAAGCTATTCATTTCTATTTCACCCAAAATTCTGTCTCTGAGAGTTAATTCAGTGTCAAGGTCTAGATGCCAGATTTGGCTTCACTAATACATGCCCTGCTGCTGTCCATGGGGTTGCAAAGAGTTGGACATGACTGAGTGGCTGAACTGAAACTGAATACATGGAATAGCATGAATCAATCTCAAAGCATTATGCTGAGAGAAATAGCCAGGCACAAAAAGTGTATAGTGGATAACTCTATTTATATATAATTCTAGAAAAGGTAAAACTAATCTATTTTTATCAAAAGCAAATTTGGTTGCTTTTGGTCTGTAGTTGGGATGGATTGACTGCAAAGTACCATGAAGAAACTGTCTAGGGTGTTGGAAATATTTGATTGTGGTGGCATTTATACCAAAGATGTTTGTCTTCCAAAACTTATCAAACTATACTTAAGTGGTTCTAATTTACTTTATGCAGACTTGATCTTAGTAAAGTTGACTTTAAAGAATAGCCACAAGTAGAAATTCTTGAGGATTCTTAGAGCCCAAAACTACACGGTCAATGTTGTACATGGCTTCTCCATTTCCACAGAGAAAGAAAGCTCTTCTCATTCGGGTGGCAACCAGCTCAGTCAGTTCTCCACCCAGGGTGCTGAGCTCTTAATGAAACTAGAGGCTAAAAGGTGATCCCAAGCTGCCCCATAACTGCCTACTCTGGAGAAAAAGGCACCACTACCCCTCTAGAGGTAATCCTCTTAAGGATGTAAATTCACAGAAAACAATTTTGTGGAGTCCTTTCCCTGTTCAGACATTCCTGTAGTGTCTACCTTTTTTTCTTTTTTTTCTCATTCTGAGGGGTCTTTTTATTTGTTTGCTTTTAATCCTTCTCAGTATGATGATAGATTTATAGGCTGGTAGGGCGGGAAAGTAGGTAGATTAATGAATTAGTTTATTCAATACCTAACAAACTTTCAGTACAGTTCAGTCGCTCAGTCATGTCCGACTCTTTGCAACCCCATGAATCGCAGCACGCCAGGCCTCCCTGTCCATCACCAACTCCCGGAGTTCACTCAGACTCACATCCATCGAGTCCGTGATGCCATCCAGCCATCTCATCCTCTTTCGTCCCCTTCTCCTCCTGCTCCCAACCCCTCCCAGCATCAGAGTCTTTTCCAATGAGTCTTCTCATGAGGTGGCCAAAGTACTGGAGTTTCAGCTTCAGCATTATTTCCTCCAAATAAATCCCAGGGCTGATCTCCTTCAGAATGGACTGGTTGGATCTCCTTGCAGTCCAAGGGACTGTCAAGGGTCTTCTCCAACACCACAGTTCAAAAGCATCAATTCTTCAGTGCTCAGCTTTCTTCACAATCCAACTCTCACATCCATACATGACCACAGGAAAAACCAGAGCCTTGACTAGATGGACCTTTTTTGGCAAAGTAATGTCTCTGCTTTTCAATATGCTATCTAGGTTGGTCGTAACTTTTCTTCCAAGGAGTAAGCGTCTTTTAATTTCATGGCTGCAGTCACCACCTGCAGTGATTTGGGAGCCCAAAAATATAAAGTCTGACAGTGTTTCCACTGTTTCCCCATCTATTTCCCATGAAGTGATGGGACCAGATGCCATGATCTTCTATTTCTGAATGTTGAGCTTTAAGCCAACTTTTTCACTCTCCACTTTCACTTTCATCAAGAGGCTTTTTAGTTCCTCTTCACTTTCTGCCATAAGGGTGGTGTCATCTGCATATCTGAGGTTATTGATATTTCTCCTGGCAATCTTGATTCAAGCTTGTACTTCCTCCAGCCCAGTGTTTCTCAGGACGTACTCTGCATATAAGTTAAACAAGCAGGGTCACAATATACAGCCTTGACATACTCCTTTTCCTATTTGGAACCAGTCTGTTGTTCCATGTCCAGTTCTAACTGTTGCATCCTGATCTGCATATAGGTTTCCCAAGAGGCAGGTCAGGTGGTCTGGTATTCCCATCTCTTTCAGAATTTTCCACAGTTTATTGTGATCCACACAGTCAAAGGCTTTGGCATAGTCAATAAAGCAGAAATAGATGTTTTTTCTGCAACTCTCTTGCTTTTTCGATGATCCAGCAGATGTTGGCAATTTGATCTCTGGTTCCTCTGCCTCTTCTAAAACCAGCTTGAACATCTGGGAGTTCACGGTTCACATACTGCTGAAGCCTGGCTTGGAGAATTTTGAGTTTTACTTTACTAGCGTGTGAGATGAAAGCAATTGTGTGGTAGTTTGAGCATTCTTTGACATTGCCTTTCTTTGAGACTTATTAAGTCCCAAACATTGTTTGGCCAAAGAGTAGTAAATGGACAAATGAGGCTCCTAAGAGATGAAATAAAATGTAAATTGGAGGGAGACCTGGTGCCCTATCTTTATGTCACTCTTATTTATGTCTCTTTAAATCGCTTTGCAAAGGACAGTGGCCAAGGTAAGGAAAAGATTCTTTGTGAAGTATGAGTGTTCAAGTAAGAATATTTGCACTAAGAAGTGGTAATCTGGGCCATGGCAGAACTGGTTGTAGTAGAAAAACAAGGGTTTATGAGAAACCTGGGTTTTGTGGGAAAGAAAAAATAATTTTCCCTCTACTTTTCTAGGTTCTTGGCTGAAACTCCCTCCCTACAATAAAAGTTTAACTGGATAAAAACAAACAGAAGTTTAATGATATATACACATCATGTACAACATGGGAGATATCCAGGGAAGCTCCTTGAAATGGGCCAAGCCACAACCTCCAGCCTCCAGCTAAGTACAAAAGAGGGTTTCCCAGGTGGCACCAGTGGTAAAGAGCCCAGCTGCCAATGCAGGAAACATAAGAGATGTGAGCTAGATCCCTGGGTGGGGAAGATTCCCTGGAGGAGGGCATAGCAACCCACTCCAGTATTCTTGCCTGGAGAATCCCCATGGACAGAGGAGTCTGACAGGCTATAGTCCATAGGGTTGCAAAGAGATGGACGTGACTGAAGCAACTTAGCATGCAAAGACAAAAGAAGATGCTGGTGGTGGAGGAAGGCTAGTTTTGGGAGGTTATCAGGGAAAGCAGAGTAAATAATGGTAAGTTTGTAATACAAATTTGTCATAGCCTTCTCCATTAATAAGTTTCTAGATATTTAGTCAACTTTTCCTTCCTGGTACAGAGAGGGAGACACCCTTACAAATAGAGCTTACACCTATGAATAAAAAATGTCTCTTAAAAAAGGGTAACTTCTTAGTTTTCAGAGCTTTACCCATGTCTATTGTATTGTTTGCTTTTAAATTAACCAGCCTAAATTATTCCTGTGAAATAGAGGCAAATGTTGCGGTGACAACTTCTTCTTCCCTTCAATTTCAGGTCAAGTTCTAATTTTTATTAGTCTAATGAGTACACACATACACATATATTGCCACTCTGAATAGCTTGTGGGATCTTAGTTCTCTGACCAAGGATCAAACCTGTGCCATTGGCAATGAAAGTGTAAAATCCTAGCCACTGAACCACCCCTAATGAATACCAGTATCTCACAAGATTAGAAAACAAAAGTATTGTTTTCTGTCTTACTTTGGAAAGCTTGAAAAAATTAACAGAATTTACCAATCAACATTATTGAATTAGCCTCATTTAAGCTGCATACTTGCATAATATACACTTTATAATGCATAATGCATGCTGCTGCATAGCCAGTAAGTTGTGTCCAAGTCTTTGCAACCCCATGGACTCTAGTCTGCCGGGCTCCTCTGTCCATGGGATTTCCCAGGTACGAATACTGGAGTGGGTTGCCATTTTCATTTTTAGGGGATCTTCCCAACCCAGGGATGAAACCCATGTCTCCGGCATGGCCAGCAGATTCTTTACCACTGAGCTACCTGAGAAGCCCCATACTGCAAAATACTCATGCAAAAAATGTTTGTATATTTTGCGTAACTATTTACTTTGAATGAAATTTAGAAATGATTGATCTACAAAGAGCAGGAAAAAGAGATTGTGGTCAGGAGACATCACAACAAATGGGATTTGTTGAGGTATTGCTCAACTTTCAACATTTTCAGGGCTTCCCTGGTGGCTCAGAGGTTAAAGTGTCTGCCTGCAGTGTGGGAGACCCAGGTTTGATCCCTGGGTTGGGAAGATCCCCTGGAGAAGGAAACAGCAACCCACTCCAGTACACTTGCCTGGAGAATCCCATGGAGGGAGGAGCCTGGTAGGCTACAGTCCATGGGGTTGCAAAGAGTCGGACATGACTGAGCAACTTCACTTTCACTCACTTTCACTTTCAACATTTTCTGTGTGAAAGCTATTCATGTTAAACTTGATCAATTTAGTCTATTTACTCAGCCAATGTCCTTAACTTCTCTAAGTCCCAATTTGCTCATATATGAAAAGGCAAAGAAGACTCACTGTTAAAGTTCATTAAAGTGCTAAGAACCCTTACATGTGTTCATATCAATGTTTTTAACTGATGTAAACGGAGCTAAAGTAGTAAGAATTTACAGTATTTCCCTAGAATAACATCCACTGGCAGCACAAAATTCTCCATCTGAACAGTTTCCATAGGCATTTTTGGGTTAGCCTCAGCCATATTTCTCTTATGCTAAACTTTGTCATTGTTACCATGAAGGAAGAGGCAATCCTAGTGCCCCTGCTGAGATTATGTCCTATCTCAGGAAAATAATCTTCAGTTATTTCCTTTGCTTATTATTATTTTTTTGTAATTTTTATTTTAACTTTAGTTTACTTTACAATACTGTATTGGTTTTGCCATACATTGACATGAATTCACCACGAGTGTACATGCGTTCCCAAACATGAATCCCCTCCCACCTCCCACCCCATAACATCTCTTATTATTTTTGATTTGTTGACCATAATGACTGAATTGAAAGAAAACCCGTAGCTAGTCACCGAAAATCTACTAAATATCCAGTGAGATATGCCTTAATATGGCTAATACTACCTAAAGAGATGTTACCCTATAGAAATAAGCGTACAAGTTAAAATTTTTGGTCAGTTAGCACATATTTTATAGTTATCAAACTATACCTACTCAGTAGCCTAAATAGTTGGATCTTTAGTTTAATGGAATTTAGGTGATATTAAATCCACGGTAACCAATGAAAGTCACCTAGTTCCAAAGCTAATGACTACATGTTAAAACTGGTCAATCAAACCCAAACTGATCACTGGAGTATTATATAATACTGATAGCAAGTTTATCACTGAAGTGAACTTCAGAAAACATACCTTTGCACAATCAGCCTTTGGATCTAAAAAACTTGTTTTACCTCTCACTTAAAATGTGTGTGTGTTTATAAGATGCCTCAATTTCCAAAGATGTAGATCAAATTATTTAACCTGTATATATACCCAAAAAAAAAGAGAGAAAGAGAGAGGAAGAAAGAACAAAATACTCCCAATGCTCTCAGTTCACAGCAAAGGGTAGAGCTTGTTACCCTTTTTCAAGGTGGCTGCATTTGTGATTGACTTTTACCGACAGTCTGTGGCAAAAGCAATAATTTGAACATTCTAATTTGGGGGCCTAAAATAATTAGGAGCTTTCACTTCCTGCCTCTTATAATCCAGGTGGTAGACTTTGAGAATCCAAAGAAATATAGACACTACACAGACAGTGTATTAAAAAGCAGAGACATCACTTTGCTGACAAAGTTCCATATAGTCAAAGCTATGGTTTTTCCAGTAGTCATGTATGGAAGTGAGAGTTGGACCATAAGAAGGCTGAGAGTCCCTTGGACAGCAAGGACAACAAACCAGTCAATCATAAATGAAATCAATCCTGAATATTCATTGACAGAACTGATGCTGAAGCTAAAGCTCTGATAGTTTGGCCACCTGATGCAAAGAGCCGACTCACTGGAAAAGACCTTGATGCCGGGAAAGATTGAGGGCAAGAGAAGAAGGGTAAAACAGAGGATGAGATGGTTGGATGGCATCACTGACTCAATGGACATGAGTCTGGGCAAACTCAGGGAGACAGTGAAGGATAGGGAAGCCTGGCATGCTGCAGTTGATGAAGTCTCAAAGAGTCGGACACGACTTAGCGACTGAACAACACCAACAACGTATGGAAGAAATCAAGGTGGTCTTGTCACAA
The DNA here is from genome assembly GCA_006410935.1 of Redunca redunca. Taxonomy (NCBI): domain Eukaryota; kingdom Metazoa; phylum Chordata; class Mammalia; order Artiodactyla; family Bovidae; genus Redunca; species Redunca redunca. The sequence continues at coordinate 440,078 of SJYQ01104741.1, forward strand.
AGCCAGGCTGACTTAGCCAGCAAATACCAATTGCCAGCCATGACTAAACCACCTTGGCCATTCTACACTAACTTAAAATACCATTGTGGCGTCACTGAATATTGAAAAGCAAGAGAACATTTTACTTCTGTGTGAAAATATAAAGCTGGCTATTAAATAGAGTATAGATTTTAGGGAAATGAAAACTGTGAAGAATGGCTAACTGATTAGCAGATCAAGGTATGTAAAAATAAGTACACATTCCTTCCCTGGCCTTCATGGCTAATGGCCTTAGGGAGCAAGCCACAAGTCCTCCAATAACAGCTTAGAAGACACTCCTCTTACTTAGCTTCTCTCCTGGGATTCCCAGGTGGTGCAGTGGTAAAGAATCTGCCTGACAATGCAGGAGGCACAAGAGATGTAGGTTCAACCTCTGGGTCAGGAAGATCCCCTGAAGTAGGAAATGGCAACCCACTTCAGAATTCTTTCCTGATAAGTCTCAGTTTAGAAGAGAAATAATAGTTTAGAAGAGATTCCTCCCACTTAATTTCTATTCTAAACTATACTCATACTGGCATATATGTGTGGTTGTAATATCCAAGAGTCACCAGTTATTAAATGCTTTTATATGACAGATATATTCCTAATAGTTTTATATGTATTTGCTTATTTTATGCTTACAACATTCCTATATGGAAAATATTATCTGCATTTCTATGTATGAGGAAATAGGAGCACATGAAGATTAAACAACTTATCCAAGGTAATACAGCTAGTGAGTGACAGAGCCAAATTTTCTGCTTCTTTAATTCATACTCTATTCATTACATCATATTACATACTTTTTGCAGTATGTTTTAAACTTTTTACTAGAATAATCTTGCATTTTTTTCTTCATAATTTAAAAAAAACCTGGTGAATCTGGGGAAGTATTCAGAATAAGTTACCAAAAGGTTATGTCCAGCTTGAGCCCACTTAAAAGAAAACACAGACATATACACATATAATTTTCATGTCTACATAACTAAGTTTTTGTTAGCTTTTTCTAAGATTATATTCTTTTAAATAACTTCTGACCATGAGAAATTTCTTTAGCTTATTTACAAACATATACCTTACACTTTTGTTTTAAAAGCCAGTTTGTTAATGGCAGCTAAATTTCACATAAAGTTGGTTGGAAATGCAAAACACAACTGAATCAAAGACTTGGCTTCTGGTTTTGTCTAAGACCCTATGCTCAATAAATACATTGCTAGAGCTGAGGCTGGAGAAAGGCTGTTCACACTGACTATGCCATGCCTCATCTTACACTAGCGCCTCTAGTTTTCTAAGCATTTGTAATATATTTAAGGAGATCAGTCCTGGGTATTTATTGGAAGGACTGATGTTGAAGCTGAAACTCCAATACTTCAGCCACCTGATGTGGAGAGCTGACTCATTTGAAAAGACCCTGATGCTGGGAAAAATTGAGGGCAGGAGGAGAAGGGGATGACAGAGGATGAGATGGTTGGATGGCATCACCAACACAATGGACATGGGTTTGGGTGGCCTCCAGGAGTTGGTGACGGACAGGGAGGCCTGGCGTACTGCAGTTCATGGGGTCACAAAGAGTGGGACACGACCTAGTGACTGAACTGAACTGAATATGTTTAATATATTACATTGGGAAAGAGAGGTTAGTTTTCTAAGAGTAAAAGGAAAGCACTCTTTTTAAAAGTATCACAGTACATAAGATAGAATGGTACAGTAAATAAAACCTGACTCTTCATAACATTAAACTTGGATTTAAATAATCATCATCCCAAGTTATGTAAACTTGATCAAGTTTTATCACAATTTTGTCTTGGTTTCCACATTAACATCAGGATCAAAGTTTCTGATAGTAAGTGTATAAAATATAAAATTTAATTTTACCCCCAAAATGAAATAGCAATTTACTTATTGATTTCCTTTTTTGAAGACTTTAAGGACAACAAATGCACTTTTCTTGAAGGACTTTTTATTTGTCATTATATTGTTAGGTGATTATCTACATGAAATAGTAGTTCTAAATTCAAATAATATTTTTTTTTCAAAAAAACCCTCTGTTTGTCCAAACACCTTGGTGCTTACATTATTTCCCTAGGGCAAGAGAAGTTCTTTACTGAAATATAAACAGTCAGCAGATTTTAGTAATATATTGTGAATCCAAGAAAAAAAATGGATTAAAAGGCCTTAAGGCAGTTTTAATTAAACAGAGCAGGGACACCTTCATAAACTGAAAGTCAGAGTTAGGCTTTCCTTCAACTTCTTCTTCATCTAGGAGAGACTTCATTTTAAGAAGGTAAAATAATTCCAGAAATATAAAATACCAGCAGCATCCAACCTTGGGAGCCGTCTCCAGGAATGCAGAACTTTATGTATAGTTGATCATGACCCTTTTCAAAAGGAGAAAAAACATTACTATTCTGTCTATAACCTTAGATGATAGAGTGAAGAGAAATCAATCGGCTGTTGGCAGGACTTAGGCAACGCTGAAGAGCCCAAGTTCAGGTATAAAACTTACCAAAACCTCTAAGATATAAAGTCCCAGAAGGTTACATGCGTACATGATACAGTCAGCCTAGTAAGTAACTATCCCATATCTCCACCAGGCGGAGGCAAGATGCTCTATTTCTATAGTCTGATCTTTAAAAAAAAATGTTAAAGGGTGGGGGTAGGAAGAGTGATTTTTTTTTTCCCTTTTGTTTAAATGGGTCCAGTGATTAGAAGACTCCCATTCACTAAGACAGCCCACAATAAAATAGGACACCTCTGTTATTTCAAGGGTGCTTCTTTATTCTGACAATCTCTGTGTATGGGCATCTGCTGCTGCTGCTAAGTCGCTTCAGTCGTGTCCGACTCTAGTTACGGTTATAGTTTTTCCAGTGGTCATGTATGGATGTGAAAGTTGGACTATAAAGAAAGCTGAGTGCAGAAGAATTGATGCTTTTGAACTGTGGTATTGGAGAAGACTCTTGAGAGTCCCTTGGACTCCAAAGAGATCCAACCAGTCCATCCTAAAGGAGATCAGCCCAGGGTGTTCATTGGAAGGACTGATGTTGAAGCTGAAATTCCAATACTTTGGCCACCTCATGCAAAGAATTGACTAATCTGAGTCAATTCTAATGGTGGGAAAGATTGAAGGCCAGAGAAGAAGGGGATGACAGGGGATGAGATGGTTAGATGGCATCACAAACTCGATGGACATGAGTTTAAGTAAGTTCTGGGAGTTGGTCATGGACAGGGAAGCCTGGTGTGCTGCAGCCCATGGGGTTGCAAAGATTCAGACTTGACTGAGTGACTGAACTGAACTACTCCTTATCCGGTTATGTTAATAGAGAAATGTGGCCATAGATTGGTTGTCTCTTGCAACGCTCAATAGAAGTATTTCTGCATGCAAATACACAGACTTGACTAACTTTCTCATTGGGTGGTAAGAGAAATTTTGACTTTAAAAACAGAAAAAACTTGAGTTCTAACCATAATCTTTTTCTCAATCCTTTGAATTTATTTTTCATTTTTATAAAATGTTATAGGATTACCTCCAAGGATTGTTATAAATAAGTCTCTGGCATAATAGAAGGCTACATGAAGCCCACATAGAAGGCATCCTAGAATATCTGGTTCTGGTGGCCAGGCAGGATTGACTAAAAAGAAGGTAATAGAAAAATAGGTATTACATACAAATGAAAATGGGGGGGAAAGCCTGGATTAGCTATACTCAAGTCAGACAAAATAGACTTTAAAAGAGAATGTAATAAAATACAAAGGGCATTGCATAAAGATAAAGGGGTCTATCCAGAAAGAAGATTTAATGCATATAAATAAAAGCTATCCAAATTGCAAATGAAGACACAAATTGTCACTCTCTGAAGATGACATAATAATATATATAGAAAACCCTAAGACTCCACCAAAAAATTGCTAGAAATAATAAGTGAATGTAGAAAAACTGCAGGATACAAAATCTATATACACAGAAATCTGTTGGCATTTCTATACACTAATAACAAACTCAGAAAAAGAAATTATGAAACCAATCCTATTTCCAATTGTATCATAAAATATAAAATACTTGGGAATAAATTTAAATAGGGAAATGAAACATCTGTACATTGAAAACTGTAAGTCATTGACAGAAAAAAATTAAAGAAGACAAATAAAGGGGATGATATTCTACATTCATGGACTGAGATAATAAATCTTATTAAAATATCCAAAGCAATCTATAAATTCAATAAAATCCCTATCAAACCTCTAATGTTGTGACCTGCAAAACTAGAATGAATAATTTAAAAATTTTATGAAACTACAAAGAATCCACTGCAGGAATCTCACACATATCTCTGATTCCTATATGGATCTTTATCTTCAGATTCTTACCATTTGGAAAGAATCCACAACATAACTTCTAACTTCCGCTCTACGAATCTACCTTATCTTCTTAAGTGTTAATTGCTCAGTCATGTCCGACTCTTTGTGACCCTATGGACTGTAGCCCATCAGGCTCCTCTATCCATGGAATTTTCCAGGCAAGAATCCTGGAGAGGGTTGCCATTTCCTTCTCCAGGGGATTTTCCCAACCCAGGGATCAAACCTGGGTCTCCTGCATTGCAGGCAGATGCTTTACTGAGCCACCAGGGAAGGCTACCATGCACTCAGTAGAACTGGTTTCCTTCTAGGACCCACCCTCATTTCTTGAAAGCCTAAGTTATTCATTAAAGAACACACTCCACAGGGGTCGCCAAGACAGTGTACGTTGGCCTTTGGCATTCCTAGACCCACAGGATAGTCCAGGGTTGTGAGGCTGCTTAGACACCCCGAGACTTGGAGAGCATTCCAGAGCAGGCATGAACATGCCAAGTCTGCTCTTTTGGCAGGTATGAGCTGCACACAATTTTGTTTTTTTTTCATGTCCGGCTGGTAATCCACTTGATCTCTTACACACATACACACACTTACACATAAAGACATCACCTCTCAAAGATATGCAGAGAATAGCATATAAATATGCTTTATGGAAAACATTTTCCTAAAATTCTGCAAAGTATGTAAGATCATCTGCATCACAATGAAGTTAGCATTTCATATAATTGTTTAGATTCTTAGCATTGTGCATTTCTCTCATTCTTACCCCCATTCTCAAATTGCACACTGGTGCCAGCATTAAGAAATAATCCTAGGTCAAATACTGCTTGGTGGTTTCTACTTTAGCTGTCAATATCCTAAGCTAAGGGCTTCCCTAGTGGCTCAGCGGTAATCCACCTGCAGTGCCGAAGGCACTGGAGATGAGAGTTTGATCCCTGGGATGGAAAGATCCCCTGGAAGAGGACATGGCAATCCATTCTGATATTCTTGCTTGGAGAATCCCATGGACAGAGGAGACTGGACAGATAAAGCTCATAGCATCCCAAAGAGTCAGACATGACTGAAGTGACTGAGCATGCATGTAGGCATACTAAGCTAAAGTTTTTTGAATGCCAGGTAAGAACTCAAGATGTATTCTGAAAATTTCTGCAGGTGGTTGGGAAGGGTGGTTTGGAGAAAGAAAGATATCCTCTTTAGTTAATTTTTGTTATTGGTATTACTGTTTTTCATTATGGTTTTCACCATGGTTAATCATAAAATCAGTACATTTTTCATTTAGTTTTATCGATAAATTTACTATAAATTTTTTGGTTTCTTTTTTTTTTAATTTTTATTTTAACTTTAGTTTACTTTACATTACTGTATTGGTTTTGCCAAACATTGATATGAATTCACCACGAGTGTACATGCGTTCCCAAACATGAATTCCCTCCCACCTCCCACCCCATACCATCTCTCTGGGTCCTCTCCTTGCACCAGTCCCAAGCATCCTGCATCCTGCATCGGACATCGACTGGCGATTCGTTTCTTACATGATAGTATACATGTTTCAAGGTCATTTTCCCCTCTTATCCCACCCTCTCCCTCTCTCTCTCCCCTCGAGTCCAATTTTACACAATAATTTATATATCCTTGCATTTTTTCTTTTTATGTATTTTTTAATATATGAATATGCCTAGAAATCTGTATATGATGCTAACTGAAAGAGAGTCAAGAGATTTACATTCTAATTACTTGGCTTGGTATGTCACAGAGGAATAAATATTCTGATAATCCCCATGCATCCAGGCATTAAATATGGTAATGACACAGAGGGAGAAAATAAGAGAAGCAAAAAGAGGTCGATAGAGGGAGATAGAGAGACTAAAATGTAAAGATTTGATAGGAAAATGATGAGGCATTCTTTCTCAATCAGGCCAAGATCTTGTATCAGTTTTAAGTCAAATTGCTCTCAGGAGAGAATCTGCTCACCCAAAGCCAAACCATTGAAAACCAAATGGATTAGACTGGGTGAATGCCATCTTCACTTGAACACAAGTGATATTATCCAGGCTTTTGCATTTCAGGTATGCTACTAAAAATACTGTGGCAGAAGCAAGAACTCAAAAATTAGACTCTACTTTTAGAAACTGGCAACTAATCATCCCTTCTTTTGAAAAATAATGTTTTCTCCTACATAAAATGTGTTTTATTCCAATTTGCAAAACAGCCATCCCTTTAAATTAAATCATTGTTTATCAGGGGAAAGTTAATTGAAAAACATGTTTTTCTAACTAAATGGAAGCCTGCATCATGCAGGCAATAAACATTCTTACTTGAAAGGAATTCTTGCTCCTTCCTCTAAGACTGCCATGTGAATAAAATAGGAAAAGAAAAAAAGAGAGAGAGAGAGAAAGCCCCACACAGCCCTGAAATTGTGTCTGGCTTAGGAGCCAAATGGGATTTTGAAGTCCTAAAGTTTTCTATTCACTTCTAAATTTAACACCCACAAATTTCCCTTTTGGCAAATTGTGTTCCCCCAACCCAAGTACAAGCCATTTTTGAGGAATTCTAAGTCAGTGGCTCCTTGTTAACAGCCATAGCTAATCCTGCTTCACTGGACTTTTGGCAGAAGTTTATTTTATAGTTTCTGGATGTTCATTCAGTGTAGAATGAAAATGAAAGGAAACAGCTGGTCTACATCACCAGCTGAAATGTGGAATGGAATTATTTTCAAATGTAAACTATCTGCAGATCAGGACTCAGGGGAAGACAAACTTTTTGTCTCAGTGCTTAGTTTCCAGTCGTGTCCGATTCTGCAACACCATGGACTAGAGCCCACCAGGCTCCTCCATCCATGTGATTCTCAGGTAAGAATACTGGAGTGGGTTGCCATTTCCTTCTCCAGGGGATCTTCCCAACCCAAGGATCAAACCCAGGTCACTCATGTTGCAGTTGGATTCTTCAGTCTGAGCCATCAGAGAAGTCCTTTTTGTCACAGGGCTATTGCTAAAAAGGTCACTTTTTTTTTCATTCTTTGGAAATACAATAGTTTTTCTTAGCTTGTGCTTAAACTCACCTTGTGCTTGAAGACAGGGAAATGAGTTTCCAGTTGCTACAAATTTATGCTCTAGTGTCAATGGATTACAAGGTCTATTGTGAAAGAATACTAACAGTATTTGGTTTGAGAAGAGAATTACATCTGAGGGAAATAGGAAGGCAAAAAAAAGCCAGAAGATGGAGCTAAGGAATAAATGAAAAGCATTATTAGAGGGGAGCCTCAGAAGCCCCGGAGCTGAACTGAGAAAATTTGCTCAAAACGGAAGGAGATTTGCAGTCCATTAAGGGTCAAGGCAGTGGATCTAATCAAAGTGTATTGTAATGAGTGACCTTCAAAAGACCAGGAACCGACTGGAATTGCTTTCCTATTTGAAATACAGTATTCCTTTCTTGTTTGACATTTTCTTCCTCTATTCTTTACCTGGTGAAATCGTTCTTATTCTTCTAGAACTAGCTCAAATGTTCCTCCATGAAACATTCCCAAGCCCCCAAAGTGAACTCAAATTTCCAATTAACACGTGCTTGCACAGCTGTTAAGTCACTTCAGTCATGTCTGACTCTGTGATCCTATGGACTGCAGCTTACCAGGCTCCTCTGTCCATGGGGTTCTCCAGTAAGAATACTGGAGTGGGTTGCCATTACCCACTCCAGGGGATCATCCCCACCTACGGATTGATCCTGCATCTCTTACATCTCCTGCATTACATCGGCAGGCCTGTTCTTTACCACTAGCACACACTGGGAAGCCCAGATTAAAATGTGACCACCTTATAACAGTCATTTAAAAGACCATTTATCACATCTTATTTCCATTGTTTATGCCTAAAGAAAATGATCTTCTAACATGTGAGGGATTTTTTTGTTTTTTAAATCTTGGATTGTTTGTTGACTGCTACATACTTTGCACATGGTAGATGAATAAGACATGCTCTATCTGGTACCTGAGCAATTATGGGTAGAGAGAATTGGGCTTGGTCCCAAACTCCCTATCCTGTCCCTATGGATCAGTTGAATTGAGAATTGTTAACTCCACAGTCTTAAAGAAAGATACATACATACAAATTATATATATATATATATATATATATATATATATTTGTATAGTGCAGACAGCACAGCAAATAGGGGCACCAACTCCATACCCCTTCAGGCAGGACACTTACATTACATTCTGGAAATTTCCTGCAGAATGAATATAGTTGATGACAGAATATCAGTGCTTTCTCCTGGACTACCTACTACCAGATCCCCATTTTCAGTTGTAGATTTAAATGAAGAGCTTAAGAATTCAGTTGGATCTCAAAGCATCATCCTTATGACATAATGAAGTTAGAGTTTATTTCCTTCTTGTTCTTGCTATTCATATACTATGCAGACATGATTTTTACTGATGTATTTCTTCAAATATTTTAGGTTACAGGAAGGGATTAATTATCACTGGCTTTTTTATTGAAACAGCATTCTAATTTTTATGGGTTTGTTTGCCTAACTGACCTTATGAAACAAAATTTAAGTCCAGTTCAGTTCAGTTGTTCAGTCATGTCCAACTCTTTTCCCTCTCCATCACCAACTCCCGGAGTCTACCCAAACTCATGTCCATTGAGCTGGTGATGCCATCCAATCATCTCATCCTCTGTCGTCCCCTTCTCCTCCCACCTTCAATCTTTCCCAGCATCAGGGCCTTTTCAAATGAGTCAGCTCTTCGCATCAGGCGGCCAAAGTATTGGAGAGTTTCAGCCGCTGTTCGCTGCTCCAGTACTACGCAGCCTGAAACAAAATTTAGGACCAAAGGAATTAAAACCCTCCCGGAGTCAGCATAGATATCTCAGGAATTCTGTCTTAGGAATAGAATATTATTATTTGTTTTCTCTCAAACAATATTTATTGTATTTTCTTTACCCAAGAATGGGAAATCACAAATGTGTTTTTTAAATTTTCCTACAATGCATAAATATATAGCACAAATATAAAATTCAGCATGAGAAAGGACATAAGGAATTCAGGTTAATAGTCATAGCTGAGGAAGAACAGAAAGAACTATAATCAAAGCTGAGTACAGGTATAGTCACAAGTATATTTGCAGTTTTCTTCTTTTAATAAAGATCTAGCATATATTAGTACTTGTTAAGCTAAGTGGCTGGTTCACAGGTATGACCATATTACTATCAATTCTTAATCCAAATGTGTAAAATATTTAACCACAAAAAAATAACATTTTCACTTAATTATAAAACAAATAATTAAAAAAATTTCCTGGTCAGTGAATTGTGGCTGGTAATACTTGTCTACGTAATGGCCATCTTCTTTCTAACAGATCTCTAATTTTTTTTTTTTTTACTCTCCTTTGAGCAACCTCATCCTCAAGTGGTCTGGACCTGTCCCCATCTGTACAAACTGAAACATCATCTTCTTGCTAATAATTGTTTTAGGCAAAGGTGATAATGAAGTTTGGACCAATGAAGGGGCATCAGAGGGAATTTGGGGAAAGTTTTCCAGATTTTAAATACAGTCAGACTTCTGGGTTTTGCTGTCTACATGTGATTCCTGGAACTGCAGCTGTCATCCTGCTACCTGCGGACCCCAGCTTTAGTGGTAAATGAACACGCGGAGGAAGGCAGAAAGATAGAGAATTACAGGATTAACTAACCACGTAACTCTTGTCTTAACATTTCTTTTAATGTGAAATAGCAAATATTCTTTAAGCTATTTTTTCATTGAAACAGCTAAAAAACCTGCTAATTGATATGTATTTGTTGTGTGGATTGTCTACTTAGGATAAAGGTAATTACTCTTGATTGCTCTTGAAATATATTCTAAATTCATTTCCAGTATGATAACTTTAAAATTAACAACATAGGAAAATGCAAAGACTATGAAAAATAATGACCATAATAATAATTTTTGTGAGTAACAAACCATGTTAAAAACTCTTGAGCTATTGATCTTGTATCCAAAAAAAAGTATCACTAATGGAAAAGAACTCACAATATTGTCTAAAATTTCAAGGATACTGTGGTCTCCCATAGTTAGTTCCCTGTCTATGAATTTTAAGTTAAGAATCCCTGATAACAGAGTTTTAAATAACATAAAGTATTCACAACAGTTACTTCATCTAATGACTAGGAATGCTGATTTTTAAGAAAATTTTATGCCAATTCCTATTTTATTTACAAATATCTTTTCTATCCCAGCAAAAGTTAGGTCTTTGAAGTTAATATAATGCCACCTCCTTCTTCAAAATCAAAACCACTTCCTCTGCACTGTTTTTTTTAAACTTCTTTGAATTTTCCAGTCAAAAACTACTAATATGGCTACTGCTGTCGTCTTTTTAAGTTGAAGAATGTGGTTCTAGAATTGTTGGCAAACACCAGGAATTTTTAATTATCTTTAGCAAATTGTTGTGAACAGAGCAGATAAAAGAGCTGGTTGTCAAAGCTATTAATGCTGATTAAAGTAGGCTGTGTGGGCCCATAGAGCAAGTTTGTTTGTTTTGAAGCATTCAGGCTGTAAGGAATCCAGGCCATCCTTTCTCATTTCTATGGCAATACCTAGGTTTTCTGTGTATATGATGGGTGAAGCATGCTCTGACAACTCAAACATTAGCCTGATCCAAAATTGTACTAGAATAAATAAATGGGGGAGAAATGAAAAGGCATGTATACTTGTGAACCTTACCAATTCAGTCTCTTTATACCCAATAGAAGAGACACTATATAAACATTCCCATCTTACCTTCACATTATTATTCCCATGCACTAATATTGATGAAATATTCAGAATGTGTTTGAACAATCTTTCTTATCTTTTCCCCTGAACGTCTGTTTTGGTGAAGAGTTTTTATCTTCTTCATTGATTCCTGTTGTTCTTAATAGATAGGGTCTTAATTAACGCTCCTCCGTCCCTGGGATTCTCCAGGCAAGAACACTGGAGTGGGTTGCCATTTCCTTCTCCAATGTATGAAAGTGAAAAGTGAAAGTGAATTCGCTCAGTTGTGTCCGACTCAGCGACCCCATGGACTGCAGCCCACCAGGCTCCTCCGTCCATGGGATTTTCCAGGCAAGAGTACTGGAGTGGGTGCCATTGCCTTCTCCGAATTAACACATTACAGACAACAAAGAGGCAGTAAACTAAGCTAGTGATAAAAAGAAGATACAAAATATCAAGAAACATTTGGGCATTTAACAGGCACATGTTACAGTACTAAATCCTTTATGTATGTGATGTTATATATGTGATATCACTTAATCTAATAATTTAAACAACTCTGTAAAATAGGAATTATACTCATTTTACATAGAAGAAGATTGTTTAGAGACACTAGTTAGATAAACCAAGCTGACACAATTATATACAACCAAACCAAGATTCAAATCCAGATCCACACTATACTGACAAGTTTCTATATATAAATATATATGTGTGTCTACATTCTATGTCTTACCTCTATTAAATGCGTATGTCTCTGTGTTGTATATCTCCTTTTTTTCATTTCCTCTTTTGTATCAAAGCCATTTTTCATTGTGGTATAATAGACATGTAACATTATATTAGTTTCAAGAGTACAATAAAGATTAGATATTTGTATATATTGCAAAATGATGACCACGTAAGTCTAGTTAACATCCATCAACAGAAAATCTTTTCCTTGTGATGATAACTTTTAAGATGCACTCCCTTAGTGACTTTCACATATGCAATACAGAATTATTAACCATAGTCACAATGTTGTCTAGTTATATCTTTTTAAACCTCTTTTTATCATACAAATGACTCTTCAACTGTATACATCTGTGATTAAGTCACTCTCTAAATTTCATATATTACTTTATCACATAAGTTGTAAGGATAAAAATTATTATTCTGAACTTTAATAATACAAATGAAAGTCTGTTCAAAATTAATTATTTTTTTACTTAATTTAGAATCTAATAGCTAGTACAAACAAAAGCTTTGTATTTTAAAACTAGCATTGAAACTTTAAGCATGCTAAGTTTATATAAAATATGTGTGTGTGTGTGTGTGTGTGTGTGTGTGTGTGGCATTGCCTTTTTCTTCAATTTTCCATCAATGGCCAATGAATGTTTCTGTCATCACCCTATTCTAGCTTAATAAGAAATGAGTTTCTTCACAAATACATAAGTGTCACCTTTCAATATTTTGTTCTCACAAACATAATGTCTTTGTACTTCAAAGATTCAGATTACTGAAGGGGATTTTTATTCAAGTTGTTCTGATTCAGATATCAGAGAAGGTTCTAGTTCACATAAACATCCAAACCTAACTTTAACTGCTCCTCAGTATCAGCAGCCCCCACTAGCACTCTTGCACACTTGGGCCCACAGCCCAGCACGTAAAGGGGCGGATCCATCTCTTCAGGACCTGGTTACTCTTCACCTCACCTTCCACACGATTTAAGATGGGTGTTTTGCAGAGAGAGTGAATATTTGCTTCTTTTCACTTTTCGTTAATTTGATATTTTTAAAAAAGTCTCCCTTAATAAATTCACTTTCTTGCAGGGAAAAGAAAAAGTAGTCCGTCTCTCTCGCTTTCCTGCAGGTTTCTTGTCTCTCATATATTCAGGTTACAGAGGGGGAACTGTCATCTTTCTTCTCTAATTCACACTACGCGGAGCCAGAAATAATGGTGTTTTCTGCTTGAATGCAAACCAATCATTTATCTGGACGTCCCTGAAAGGACTTAATTTGCTCAACTAGCCAGTATTCTGCCTCCGTTAAAGGGACCCAGACGCACACTTGGATTTTTCTTTTAACTCACGTTTCACCCCCTGTTCACCCCATACCCCACCTCCTGCAACTTTCCCAAGTAAGACCCGGCTGCCAACACCTCCCCTTCACCTTCTTTAAGTTATTATTTTGTGCTCTAGTTACCACTCGTGCTGTTTCTCAAACCTAAGAATTCACATTTGCCTAAAATAAATAATAAGCAGAGGGAACAATCAGCTTGTTTGCTACCTTTTCTGAGAGCATGACGTAATGCTGTACTATTCAGCAAGGGCGGCAACTGGTTGACAGACATTTAAAGAATCTCAGTGGTGAGAGATGAGGAATGTCCCAGCGAGGCCTGGCAGCACAATCCAAACTCACATACAAGAAGCTTTTAAAAGGCACAGTGGGAAGAATTTTTCATGTTTCCATTCAGAGGGGGATTTGCACATTACGAACCACCTAGACACTTTGTGCTCAGAGCTAGAATGTGGCTTTTCTTTTTCTTGTATCCTTATGCTATTCCGCACAGCTCTGAACAGGATCGATACTAATAAACCTCCACTTGTTCTGTAGGCATTTCTCACTTTCCAGCTGGATTATAAAGAGAGAGAAAGAATTAAGAATCTGAAGAAGTACATTTAAATAAAGTTCTATTATCTATGATTGATTGGAAGATATTATCTATTTATAGTTTGGGAGTCTTTATAAAATCATTTTGCAAAAATCTCCAAATTAATTCAATGAATTAGGTAAATAAATAACTGGATTTTAAGACTGAAGGAGATAATGAAACACTCAAGTTGACTAATCAAGAAAATATATTACATACAAATATGTTATGTGTATATAAACATGCATAATTGCATATATGGAACCAAACATGTGGATGTGTTAATATTAACATTTAAACAACATATGTGATGTGAAATTATATACCATTCCCATCTATCCCACTTCTGTGTCTCAGACTTCTTTCTGTAAAATACGATTGGCAAGCTAGAGGTCTCAAAGTCTTCTTTAAAACTTTGTAATGAATTTGCAACTTTGAAAATTTCAAGTTCCAGAGGCATTTAAGCAAAGAAGCTAATATGGACTAGCATGATTACAAAAATCTTTATGGAGGAAGAACTCAAGCAATCTATTGAAAGATAAATAGAATATGCTAGTGACAACAGAATAGATTTTTATAAGACTAAGCTTTCTGAAATGTTATCTATACAGTAGTGACAAATATGTAATTAAAAATTTCAGTAGTTAATGGAGTTGACTGAGCACATGACTGCCCTGGAAAAGAGGAAGCCCCGCTCTCTGCCTTTTGTCACAGAAACTTGAATGTGTCAGGATTTCTTTGAGATCGGGTCCTAAATTCTAAATTGCTCCAAGGAATAAGTTATAATCACAGATTGGTGCACCAAGTAGAGATATCTGGAAAATTAGAAATTTTTTCAGTTGATGCCTTAGCTCTAGACCAGAGAATCAAACTTGATAAGAGTTCAGTTCAGTTCAGTTCAGTTCAGTCACTTAGTCATGTCTGACTCTTTGCGACCCCATGAATCGCAGCATGCCAGGCCTCCCTGTCCATCACCAACTCCCAGAGTTCACTCAGACTCACGTCCATCGAGTCAGTGATGCCATCCAGCCATCTCATCCTCGGTCGTTCCCTTTTCCTCCTGCTCCCAATCCCTCCCAGCATCAGAGTCTTTTCCAATGAGCTGGAGCTTCAGCTTTAGCATCATTCCTTCCAAAGAAATCCCAGGGCTGATCTCCTTCAGAATGGACTGGTTGGATCTCCTTGCAGTCCAAGGGACTCTCAAGAGTCTTCTCCAACACCACACTTCAAAAGCATCAATTCTTCAGCTCTTGGCCTTCTTCACAGTCCAACNATTACTTTACTAGCATGTGAGATGAGTGCAATTGGGCAGTAGTTTGAGCATTCTTTGGCATTGCCTTTCTTTGGAACTGGAATGAAAACTGACCTTTTCCATTCCTTTGGCCACTGCTGAGTTTTCCAAATTTGCTGGCATATTGAGTGCAGCACTTTCACAGCATCATCTTTCAGGATTTGAAATAGCTCAACTGGAATTCCATCACCTCCACTAGCTTTGTTTGTAGTGATGCTTTCTAAGGCCCACTTGACCTCACATTCCAAGATGTCTGGCTCTAGGTGAGTGATCACACCATCATGATTATCTGGGTTGTGAAGATCTTTTTTGTACAGTTCTGTACATGAGAAGATAAGAGTTCACCAGGTTTCATGTCCAAGAATTGCTCTAGGAACTTCAGTTCAGTTCAGTCGCTCAGTTGTGTCCTACTCTTTGTGACCCCATGGACTACAGCATGCCCGGCCTTCCTGTCCATCATCAATTCCTGGAGCTTGCTCAAAGTCATGTCCTTTGAGTCAGTGATGCCATCCAATCATCTCATCCTCTGTTGTCCCCTTCTCCTCTTGCCTTCAATCTTTCCCAGCATCAGGGTCTTTTCCAATGAGTCAGTTCTTTGCATCAGATGGCCAAAGTATTGGAGTTTCAGCTTCAACATCAGTGCTTCCAATGAACACTTAGGGCTGATTTCCTTTAGGATTGACTGGTTGGGTCTCCTTGCAGTCCAAGGGACTCTTGAGAGTCTTCTCCAACACCACAGTTCAAAAGCATCAAATCTTCACTGCTCACCTTTCTTTATAGTCCAACTCTCACATCCATACATGACTACTGGAAAAACCATAGCTTTAACTGGATGGACCTTTGTTGACAAAGTAATGTCTCTGCTTTTTAACATGCTGTCTAAGTTGGTCATAGCTTTTCAAAATTCCAAGGAAAAAAAACGTCTTTTAATTTCAGGGATCTCCAAAACAACTCCATTCCCCTCCCCAGCTTTATATCACTGACATATAACATTGTGTGAGTTTAAGGTATACAAAATGTCAATTTGATATACATATACCACAAAATGATCACCATTACAGTGTTAGCAAACATATCCACAATGTGGCATGAGACAATTCTCTCCTTTTTTTTTTTTTTTTTGGTGGGGAGAATATTTAAGGCTTACTCTCTGAGCAACTTTCAAATAGAGCACACAGTATTGTTAGCTACAATTGTCAAGCCATACATCAGAGCCCCAGAATTTATTTGTCTTATACTGGAAGTTTGTCCCCTTTCACCAACATCTCCCCATTTCTCCCACTCACTTAGCCCCTAGTAACCACCATTCCACTTGCTGTTTTTTAAGTGGTCTTTATCTCTATTGAATGACTCCAAATTCATTGAATCGCCATAGTAAGCAGTTGCTCTCTTTGTTCTGTGAATCATCAGATCATCTCAATTCAGAACCTTCAGATTTACCTTAGAAGAAATAACAAGGAAAGAAAGACTGATGGTCATTTTATATATAACACAGAATTTCATGATATATTTTTAAGTGAAAAAGAGTAGATTACAGAAGATAGTACTCTGATTTATACTGTGCACAGACACAGTATATCCTACAAACTACCAAAGTGAGCTTGAAACTGGTCTTTGGTAGGATTACAGAGGGAAAGTTAGCAACAATACAGTATGAGATTCTCCAAAAGAAGGAAATGGTGATAATGTAAAGCTGATATTGGATGAATTCAACTAAATGTCAATTGTTTTCATAGAATTATTAACTTTGTAGATATGGGGTTTTATAAAGAATTGGCAGAGACAAAATGGAAACAAAAAGTTGAATCTATTTATGAATCCAGGTATATTAAAATTTGGGTTGTTGACCCAGTTGGTCTTACATGTGGAAGCAAAACCTTAGGCCAAACTTTAGGCCCAAACAGTATCAAATGATCCAAGATATTCCAGCCAGGCAGTAGAAATAAGTCCGACTGAAACAAATAAATGCATTCCCAGAAAAAAATGAAGGGTAGAATTTAAAGCTAACGGGAGCAGAATGGAGGTATAAGTGAGGCTGGCCAAATACAGGGCAGCTGAGAGAATTCCTCCAGAAAGCCTGGCATGGCTTCTGCTTTTTCCTGAATGTTCAATGTGCAAATGATTTAAAAGCTCTGACCATGACTGCTGACAAAGGAATAAAATAGTCATCATCTATCCAAAATTAAATAAGCATTTCATGCAATACTTGAGGCAAGATGGAGAAGTAAGGGCTACATGAAAATTCATATAGATGAATCTTAATTGAGTGAACATATCCAGGAAAGGGGCCACAGAATCTTCACATCGACTCGAAGCCTATCTAGTGGTTGATCTAGTGATCTATGGATGCTTCTGCCCCTTTTTACATTTTCAGTAATAACTTGAATGGAAC
Organism: Redunca redunca; assembly: GCA_006410935.1. Lineage (NCBI taxonomy): Eukaryota > Metazoa > Chordata > Mammalia > Artiodactyla > Bovidae > Redunca > Redunca redunca. The sequence goes on from SJYQ01104741.1 coordinate 457,504, forward strand.
CATTAGAAATGAGAGCTAACACAAAAGTGGATTGCTTTCACAGGCAAAGTAAAATATGTTTAAGATAATCAGAAAATATTTAAGATTCTATTCTCGTGCTCATGCTCAGTCACTGAGTCACATCAGACTTTTTGGGACCCTGCGGACTTAGTCTGCCAGGCTCCTCTGTCCATTCGATTTTCCAGGCCTTTTCCTCCTCCAGAGGATCTTTCTGTGTCTCCTGCATTGAAGGTAGACTGTTTACCACTAAGCCACCTGGGAAGCTCTTAAGATTTATGTATGTGTGTTAGTTGCTCAGTCGTGTCTTACTCTACAACCCCATGGACTGTAGCCCACCAGGCTTCTCTGTCCATGGGATTCTCCACACAAGAATACTGGAGTGGATTGCCATGCCCTCCTCCAGGGGATCTTCCCAACCCAGGGAGTGAACCTGGGTCTCCTGTAGTGAAGGCAGACTCTATCATCTGAGCCACAAGGGAAGTATAATCCTAGTATAAGATTTTATACTAGGGTTTAATTTTGAGACAAATCAGGGAGATCTAAATGGCAGAGGGGATATGCTATATTCATAGACTGAAAGGTTCAATGTCACAAAGATAACATTTCTGTCAATATAATCCCAATTGAAATACCAGGAAAAAAGTATTTTTTTTTTCCTCCTAGAAATTGGAAAATGATTCTAAAATGTGTATGGAAATGCAAGGGATCTAAATAACCAAAATAATTCTGGTATAACATACGTCAAAGTATAACTTATAACAAAACTTACACTAAACTTGATATAACACAAGTAGTATCTGTACTAAAAATAAGACTTAACACACACATACATATATGGATAAAGTAATACTACAAAATGGGTGTGGGGTGGGGAGAGAGATGTGGCATTCCCAACACATGGTGCTGGTTCAGTTGAATATCCCTGTTTTCAAAATACATAAATATTGACCAGTATCTCACATCATGCCCAAAACTCAACTCCAGAAAAACTGCAGATCTAAAAGCAAACAGTAAAACAATTATAAGGAAGAAGCTTCTAAAAGATAGTATAGAAGAAATGTTCATGTCCTTGAAATATTTTCTTAAGTAGATTTCTTAAATATTAACCATAAAGTATTAATAAATTAGGCTTTGTTAAAGTTAAAATTGTGGTTCATCAAATATTACTAAGAGTGAGAAAACTCAGTTGAAAGGTTGGGAAAATATTTGCAATACATGTATCCTAATTATTTTGAAACACAAAAAACTGCTGCAAATGAATAACAGAAGAACATAAAATTCATTGAAGAAATGGGCAAAATACTAAACATAACTTTAGAAGACAGGATGTACCCAGTAAGTATGTGAAAATGTCTTCTAGAATATTTTACATGATAGCATTAATGTAGTTGTATGGCATAATAGTCTATAGAAACCTTACATAAACAAAACCTCTGCAGATGATGGTGTGATATTGTGACCAAAAATTGGAATTAATATAGTCATTAGGCAAGACAATCAATGTGCATTTCTTTCCACATAAACATGAACTGTTTTTGAGCTTCTTTGCCAATGAGGACTAAGAGTAATGCATTTCCCAGTCCAGAACTTATAGATTAAATGCCATTTTTTTGCAGATTCTTTTCAGTAAAGGACACACATCTACCAGAGCAGCCACACCTGAGACCGAGGTTGCTCACCTTTATGGCAGTTTGTGAGGATCTGCCACAATTTACCTGGGTTTTCTTTTTTAGGAGCCAATTAGGTAAATTTAATAAGGAATAATGAGGACTCCATAACTCGTGTTCTTTAAGTCTTTGTTTTGTAGAACTAATCTCTTCAATTATTCCCAGGGCCTATTGCTTCTGTTTTACTACCTTGGCTACAGACCAAGGAGGGAGGGGATAGTTTTAGAGACTTTCACTTGACCCTTTCTCTTATAATGGTTCTTACTAAACATGTCAAGGCCATGTCAACTGATACAAATTTCTTTCTGGGTTTTGTTTTTTTTTTTTGATATAAATTTCTGTTTGTAAGCCGGTCATCATTGTTGGGGGATGGGGGGTGGAGTGGAAGGAAGCAAACCTAGGGGATAAAATAAGCTTCCCAGCAGGATGCTCCCCTCAGGAAGAAAATAAAAATCACAGGAAGGTGATTTTTCCTCTTCAGTTGAACAGCTTGTATGATACCCCAAATCCCCAAAATATATTCTTTGAATCAAAATTCAACCGAAATGATCATCTCTATGTTTGTATATTTGCTTAAACTGATTGAATCTATCTAACATTAAAGACTGCAAGGAGATCCAACCAGTCCATCCTAAAGGAGACTAGTCCTGGGTGTTCATTGGAAGGGCTGATGCTGAGGCTTAAACTCCAATACTTTGGCCACCTCATGAGAAGAGTTGACTCATTGGAAAAGACCCTGATGATGGGAGGGATTAGGGACAAGAGGAGAAGGGGATGACATAGGATGAGATGGCTGGATGGCATCACTGACTCGATGGACATGAGTTTGAGTGAACTCCAGGAGTTGGTGATGGACAGGGAGGCCTGGAATACTGCAATTCATGGGGTCGCAAAGAGTCGGACACAACTGAGCGACTGAACTGAACTGAACTGAACATTAAGGAAATAATGTTGAAAATCTCCCCTTTATAATGTTTAAAATGCATTTTTAATGTTTATTAAAAAATAAATAAACTGGTCAAATACAAAGCAAATGAGGGAGCAAGCTATATAGAACTTGGGGGCAAAAGCATTCCACATCAAAATAAGGACCTTGACTTTTGAATATGTTTGGAGTCTTTAAGAAATGCAAAGGGTCCAGCTTGCCTGAGTGAGCAAAGGAAGAGTGATAGTGAAGACTGAAGATTTTATTACACACCTCACAGAATTTGATAGGTTATGCAGATTAAATATTCAATATTCAGTAAGAATATTGAAGATTAGAAAAACAATAAATGATCTGTTATTCATATACATTCTCTTATATTGAAAAATTGGTGAATGAATATTAATTTAAGGCAAATATAGAACATTTATGNAGATATAAATTTTCAACAATTAAACATACATACAATGTGTAAATGTATAACTGATAACAGACAAAAAAGTTTAGAAGACAAAATTCCTTAAACATCTCATATTTTATCCTGTTCAATTTTAGATTATCTTGGGAAAGAGTTCTAATTGCTTTCTTCAGACCAAGAATAAACCTTCCAGTCTTAACACATTTACTGTTATTCAAATCCAAAATTTCAGGCCCTTGATGTTCATGTCGGACTCTTTGTGACCCCATGGACTGCGACACGCCAGACTTCCCTGTCCTTCACTACCTCCTGGAGCTTGCTCAAACTCATGTCCATTGAGTCGGTGATGCCGTCCAGTCATCTCATCCTCTGTCATTTCCTTCTCCTCCTGCCTTCAGTCTTTCACAGCATCAGGGTCTTTTCTAATGATTCAGCTCTTCACATCAGGTGGCCAAAGCATTGGAGCCTCAGCTTCAGCATCAGTCCTTCCAATGAGTATTCAGGGTTGATTTCCTTTAAGATTGATTGTTTGATTTCCTTGCAGTTCAAAGGACTCTCAGAGTCTTCTCCAACACCACAGTTCTGAAGCATCAATTCTTTGGCACTTAGCCTTCTTTACTGTCCAATTCTCGCCTCCATACATGACTACTGGAAAAGCCATTCCTTTGACTATATGTGCCTTTGTTGGCAAAGTAATGTCTCCACTTTTTAATACACTGCTTAGGTTTGTCATAACTTTTCTTCCAAGGAGCAAGCATCTTATAATTTCATAGCTGCAGTCACCATCTGCGGTGATTTTGGAGTCCAGGAAAATAGTCAGTCACTGTTATCATTGTTTCTCTATCTATTTGCCATGAAGTGATGGGAATGGATGACATGATCTTTGTTTTTTGAATGTTGAGTTTTAAGCCAGCTTTTTCACTCTCCTCTTTTACCTTTATCAAGAGGTTCTTTAGTTCCTCTTTGTTTTCTGCCATAAGGGCTGTGTCATCTGCATATTTGAGATTACTGATATTTCTCCTGGCAGTCTTGACTTCAGCTTGTGCTTCTTCCAGCCAAGCGTTTCTCATGATGTACTCTGCATATAAGTTAAATAAGCAGGGTGACAATATAAGCCTTGACGTACTCCTTTCTCAATTTGAAACAAGTCTGTTCCATGTCCGGTTCTAACTGTTGCTTCTTGACCTGCACACAGGTTTCTCAGGAACCAAGTAAGATGGTCTGGCATTCCCATTGGTTTAAGAATTTTCCACAGTTTGTTGTGATCTAAACAAAGGCTTTAGCATACTCTTTGAAGTAGAAGTAGATGTTTTTCTGGAATTCTCTTCCTTTCTCTAAGATCCAACGGATGTTGGTAATTTGATCTCTGGTTATCTCTGGTTCCTCTGTCATTTCTAAATCCAGCTTTAACATCCGGAAGTTCTTGGTTCACAAACTGTTGAAACCTAACTTGAAGGATTTTTGAGCATGACCCTGCTAGCATGTGAAATGAGTGCAAATACGTGGTAGTTTGAACATTCTATGGCATTGTCCTTCTTTGGGATTGGAATGAAAACTGACCTTTTCCAGTCCTGTGGCCACTGCTAAGTTTTCCAAATTTGCTGGTGTATTGAGTACAGCACTTACACAGCATCACCTTTTAGGATTTGAAATAGCTCAGCTGAAATTCCATTATCTTTCCTAGCTTTGTTGGTAGTGACGCTTCCTAAGGCCCACTCGACTTCACATTCCAAGATGTCTGGCTCTAGGTGAGTGATCGCACTATTGTGGTTATCTGAGTCATTAAGATCTTTTTCTGTACAGTTCTTCAGTGTATTCTTGCCACCTCTTCTTAATATCTTCTGCTTCTGTTAGGTCCATATCATTTCTGTTCATTATGTGCCCATCTTTGCATGAAATGTTCCCTTGGTTCAAAATTGCAAGCCCTATTGTCTATTTAAAAAAAATGCTTCCTTTATCAGTAAAATTTGGAAAAAGACATAGTATACAATACAATTTTAAATTAAATATGCAGTGAATTTATCATGTCTCAATAAACAAACAATCTTTATCATCTATTGCTTTCCAGACACAGTCATGGCAATGATAATAATAAATAATAAATTCTTATATTTCTCTTGCACAGTAGAGTTCATAAGACATATTACAAACTTTGTGTCATAAAACTCATCTAACCCAATTTGTTTAATCTTCATCAAGGGTGAAGAAATTAGGAACTCTGTTAAAATCATACACTGTCCCCACCTAGGCCATCTGCATGGTGGATAAAGTCCACCAAAGAAATGAGCCAAGTCTCAAGTCTCCCTGCTTCCTCCTTTATATCCAGAAATTCCTCTTTTTTCTTTCCTCCTTTTCTCAGGGTTCTTTATTTGGTGACTCTAGTCATCATTCTATTCCCCCCACCCCTTCTATTTCCCTCTCATTTGTGCACAGCCCTCAGGGCTTGGAGACACTCCAAGAAACTATGAAGAGATCACCATCTTCATCCTGTTTTAACACTCATATTCACCAAAATTGCCATCTCCTCCCCTACCGCTCCCTTCCCATTCCTCGCTCCTCTCCCCCTCCTCCTTTCTCCTCACTGTTCAGACTTAGTTCTGAGACAAAATAAACCTTGGCATTAGTCATCAGCAATGCTTTTTACCCTGGCCTCTCAGCCTTACCACTCTTTCTTCTCTACCCCACCCTTCCCAGTGCTTAGAGGCTTGTGAGAGGAGATTAAACTAATCCTATCCAAGGACAAGCTCACTAAGCAGTTCCTGAGTAAAGTCCAAAATTCCTGCCAAGCAATAGAGCTAAGGGAAGAATTAATGTAACAATCAGCACATTATAGCAATAGCGTTTCCATGAAATTCTTTCTCATTTAAGAGAAAAGAACAAGTATGAAGCCTGGAGGCTAAGTAGGGAGGGGGGATACAAAGGCAATTAGCTTTTTTTTTTTCTTCTTATTAAACATAAATTAAACAACCAAGTTTGTTGGCACCATGGCACCTTTTTAAAAGTAATTTAACCTACCCTTTTTCTTCACAAAATGGGAATGAGTGTGTAAATAGCCAACATTTAAGTGGTTTTGGATTAGTTCATTTGCTAATTAATACTTAAGAAAGTCGAATTAGAAAGACTAGGCAGGAGTAAGGCAATTTCAGAGAGTTGTGCCCATAGCATATTGATGCCTCTGTCCATCGCTCCAGTCCTGAGAGACAAGGAAAGCCATAGTCATCACTCCGTCTTTAAAAGGGGACAGACCACTCTTCATGTTCTTCTTCCCTGGCCTTGGTTCACTCACCCTGTATACATAGGTTTCTTTAGAAGACAAGCCTAAAAATGTAATCTGATAGGTAATAAGTAGGTAGTATTTCAATCAGAGGATCTCAAATCCCTTCAGTTTTCCCAGCATTTTTATTTTTTCAAGGAACTAATTTGAAATGAATTTGAGTCTCAAAAGCTGAGGTAGGCAGAGGCAGTCATTGCCAGTGGCTGTGTAGGGGGTAAGAAATTTCTATTCAAGGAAGGGTGAATGCAACTGGTAATGTTTAACAAAAAAGTGAGAGGGGTTCAAGGGGAAGTTTAGCCTTAAGGGTAAATCCATGGTTTATATTCTTGGCATTCATTGTGCCAAGGAATTCCATGTTAAAATAAAATAGAAAGAGTTTTTAAAAAATAAAAGAAGTAAACAAAAAGAGCTCCAAAGATACAACTGAATGGCTGAAGGCACATTGAAGGTAACACCAAGAGAAGTGTTAGATATTATCTTCTAGAACAAGTAGAGGAAGTCCTAACCAGCTCCACTAGTATTTTAAAAAAGGTACTTCTAAATGTGTCCCCCAAAAGGGAATTGTGTTCAGAAAGGCATTTAAACCACAAGACCTTCAAAGCAGCAGATCTTTTCCAAGCATCCTCATGGTTACCAGAAAACTTTAGAAAAAAGCAAGCACTGAATTTGATATTTACTTCATTATATATATGGAGAAGGCAATGGCACCCCACTCCATTACTCCTGCCTGGAAAATCCCATGGATGGAGGAACCTGGTAGGCTGCAGTCCATGGAGTCACTAAGAGTCGGACACAACAGAGTGACTTCACTTTCACTTTTCACTTTCATGCACTGCAGAAGGAAATGGAAACCCACTCCAGTACTCTTGCCTGGAGAATCCCCTGGAGAGAGAAGGTTGGCAGTCTACAGTCCATGGCGTTGTAAGAGCGGTACATGACTTAGCACTATCTTTCTTTCTTTCTATACACACATATACACATACATATGTGATAGTTATTATATATAAAGTGAATACATATGTATGTGTATACACACACACACACACACTCACACATGCGGTTTGCAGGGTCTTAGTTCCCTGAACAGGGATCAAATTAAACCCATGCTCCCTGCAGTAGAAGTGTGGAGTCCTAATCGCTGGGAATTATGGTGGCTCTGTTTTTATGACCTAGAACTATCCCATGTACATAGTAAGTAAGAATTTAGTAGACTGTCCACTATTTTATTTCTTATACACTGCCAAACTATTCTAATTGCTGTTTTGACGCTGTTATCCAAATGGAAACCACACCCACCTTGCCTTCAGCAACTAAGTATTGCCACTTGGCCCCTGCTACTCCGAAGTCCGATTATCCCCATCATACTTCAACTTCCCTAATTCAGTGACAGCAGTTCTCATGATAATTTCTGACCTACAGAAAAGAGTGATCAAGAAGCTCTTCAAGGATGCTAGGGTTTCCCTCACAAACTCATCTCTTAACAGTCATTTTGGAAGGTGTGAAGTCTGGACTCTGCAGGGGTAAATAGGTCTTCAGTTCAGTTCAGTTCAGTCGCTCAGTTGTGTCCGACTCTTTGTGACCCCATGAACCGCAGCACTCCAGGCCTCCCTGTCCGTCACCAACTCCCGGAGTTCATTTAGACTCGCGTCCATCAAGTCAGTGATGCCATCCAGCCATCTCATCCTCTGTTGTTCCCTTCTCCTCCTGCCCCTTATCCCTCCTAGCATCAGAGTCTTTTCCAATGAGTCAGCTCTTCGCATGAGGTGGCCAAAGTATTGTCGTTTCAGCTTTAGCTTCATTCCTTCCAAAGAAAACTCAGGGCTGGTCTCCTTCAGAGAGGAGATCTCTCTGGTTGGATCTCCTTGCTGTCCAAAGAACTCTCAAGAGTCTTCTCCAACACCACACTTCAAAACAACAATTCTTCGGCGCTCAGCCTTCTTCACACTCCAACTCTCACATCCATACATGACAACTGGAAAAACCATAGTCTTGACTAGATGGACATTTGATGGCAAAGTAATATCTCTGCTTTTCAATATGCTATCTAGGTTGGTCATAATTTTCCTTCCAAGGAGTAAGCGTCTTTTAATTTCATGGCTGCAATCACCATCTGCAGTGATTTGGGAGCCCAAAAATATAAAGTCTGACACTGTTTCCCCATCTATTTCCCATGAAGTGATGGGACCAGATGCCATGATCTTCGTTTTCTGAATGTTGAGCTTTAAGCCAACTTTTTCACTCTCCACTTTCACTTTCATCAAGAGGCTTTTTAGTTCCTCTTCACTTTCTGCCATAACGGTGGTATCATTTGCATATCTGAGGTTATTGATATTTCTCCCAGCAATCTTGATTCCAACTTGTGCTTCTTCCAGCCCAGAGTTTGTCATGATGTACTCTGCATAGAAGTTAAATAAGCAGGATGACAATATACAGCCTTGACGTACTTCTTTTCCTATTTGGAACCAGTCTGTTGTTCCATGTCCAGTTCTAACTGTTGCTTCCTGACCTGCATATAGGTTTCTCAAGTGGCAGGTCAGGTGGTTTGGTATACCCATCTCTTTCAGAATTCTCCACAGTTGATTGTGATCCACACAGTCAAAATCTTTGGCATAGTCAATAAAGCAGAAATAATGTTTTACTGGAACTCTCTTGCTTTTTTGATGATCCAGTGAATGTTGGCAATTTGATCTCTGGTTCCTCTGCCTTTTCTAAAACCAGCTTGAACATCAGGAAGTGCACGGTTCACGTATTGCTGAAGCTTGGCTTGGAGAATTTTGAGCATGGACTGAGGTTCGTGACATTGTACAAGAGACAGGGATCAAGACCATCCCCATGGAAAAGAAATGCAAAAAAGCAAAATGGCTGTCTGGGGAGGCCTTACAAATAACTGTGAAAGGAAGAAAAGAGAAAAGCAAAGGAGTAAAGGAAAGATATAAACATCTGAATGCAGAGTTCCAAAAAATAGCAAGAAGAGATAAGAAAGCCTTCCTCAGCGATCAATGCAAAGAATTAGAGGAAAACAAGAGAATGGGAAAGACTAGAGATATCTTCAAGAAATTAGAGATACCAAGGGAACATTTCATGCAAAGATGGGCTCAGTAAAGGACAGAAATGGCATGGACCTAACTGAAGCAGAAGATATTAAGAAGAGGTGGCAAGAATACACAGAAGAACTGTACAAAAAAGAGCTTCACAACCAAGACAGCCATGATAATATGATCACTCACCTAGAGCCAGACATCTTGGAATGTGAAGTCGAGTGGGCCTTAGAAAGCATCACTATGAACAAAGCTAGTGGATGTGATGGCATTCCATCCTGGCATTCAAATGGCATTCAAATCCTGAAAGATGATGCTGTGAAAGTGCTGCAGTCAATATACCAGCAAATTTGGAAAACTCAGCAGTGGCCACAGGACTGGAAAAGGTCAGTTTTCATGCCAGGCCCAAATAGGTCTTACGTGATAAATAACAATTTGACATTCCAGTTACCCTATGCCTTTGGAGCATTTTGCCACATACCTAGGCAGTTCTGGCATTTCAACTTAATTTAGTACAGGCCACCTTTCGGTCTGTGTTTTGGTCTATGTATCAGCCAAATCAAAGAGAAAGACACTTGCTAACCTTCTACTTTGCAACACTTAATTCAGAATCTCTGCTTCCTAGGCCCATATCAATAAATTCATCCTGATTTAATTTTATGTTCCTTCCTCCAACACCTTCAACATCTGTTCCCATACATATTCCCTGGATATCTGTCTGTATAAATTGGAAAAAGCTTGTAGCTCTTTTGGAGTATGGCACACATCTACACGGAACACAGTTCATATCTTAACTTTCAAGGCTTGCTGGGACTGAGTCTAGTTACAAGTCTAGATGGACAGGGAAGCCTGGCTTCCTGAACTGAACTGATAAGTCTAGAAGCAAAGAGGCTTGCAGTTGGGGTCCCGAAGAGAATCTATGGTGGCTTGCAATTATTTCAGGGAAGGCCACTATAGTTTCTTTAGGCAAAGCAGGGTTAATCTTATACACAGATACAAAGGAAACTTCTACTGGCAAAGAAAACTCATCAGAATTTATGAGTTTAATGTTTCCAGCTTCCTCAGGAGCTTCGCATGCCCCCATTCCCATTTTGAGGATCCCATTCTATCTTAATCAATGCCTTTCTTGTAATAATAAAACTCTGTGAGGTTGAGTATTCAATTTGCATTATAATTCAACCTCCCTCAGGATGAGGCTCTGGGTTTGGTTTTCAACAATGTCAGTTCTGCAGCTGAACAACTATTAAGTGGCCAAATCACTAGACTTCATTTTTTGTGAAATTATAAATATTTTTACTGGTCAGGGTCTTTGAATTTAATCTTATTGGAGGGCTTCCCTGGTGGCTCAAACCATAAGGAAAACCTCCTGCAATGCAGGAGAATTGGGTTCGATGCCTGGGTCTGGAAGATCCTCTTGGAGAAGGGAATGGCAACCCATTCCAGTATTCTTGCCTGGAGAACTCCATGGACAAAGCAGTTTAGCAGGGTACAGTCCATGGGACCCCAAAGAGTTGGATGTGACTGAATGACTAACACATATGCATGCATTAGATTATTTTAACCAATGATACAAATAGTACAGAAGTTGACAGGAAATATTTGAGTCAACACATTGTAGTGCAGGAAGAAACACTTTGGCATCATATACCTTCCTTTGAAATATTGTTATGAAGCAAGCTGTGGCAGCACTAGAACTAGAATCCAGATTATCCTGCTTTTAGGTTCTGTGTTCTTTCTTCTGCATTGCTCAGTGTCTGAAAATCCTAAATATCTTTCATTGTTCTGATATCAAAGGTCTGTTAATCATATGTGCTGGCCTTCAGTTCTTACCTAAAAGATCATCTAAATCATTTAAAAATATTTTTCTGATTAGTAACCAGTGGTTTCTAAAGATGGCATTGTCTTATTGTTCCAAAGAGGTTACTTTTTCTCCATATCCTGACATTATATAAAATAAAAATTCTTGAGTGAACTCCTACTGTTTCTTAGCTATCCATCTCACAAATGTGTTGTTCAAACCTATCACCTGTTTCACATAGAACACATCCATCTAGTTCCATAAAGGTTTTAGAAAATAGCCCAAGCTGAACTGAAATTAGTTCTTTGTCACAGCTTTCAAATCTGTCAAATTTCAAGGATAAAAGATGATTGGCAAATGTTATGACTTGTCAACTTTTCAATAAAACACAGAAAAATTTGGAAAGATAGGGGTGTGATAACCAACATTTTCATGTACTATATTTTACTACTAAACATTGACAAGTTTAAATAGTTTCAAATATTCAGCAGATATTTAGTTATGTTATTTTTCTCAAATTTCAAGGCTTTTCTATCCTATTGAATTGTCCCATTTAGAATATCACACAAAGAGGAAATATAGAATATTAGACATGATTTGAAGATTAGAGACCACTGAATTCAGGTCTGCCATTTTAAAGTTGAAAAAACAGGTCTGACAAGGTACATAGTCACAGAACTGCTAATAGGTCAAGTCATGACCGACTTACAATTTTTTAACTAATGGTAGGCAGACTATTGAGATATTAAATCTTCCCAAGTTCTTCCAGTTAAAAAATGAGAAAGCTAGAATTCAAAAATAAGTCTCTGATTCCCAAGTTCACATTTCCAACCATAAAGCTATTCCAACCTAAAATTGTTACATGTTACTATGTGAGTCCCAGTAATTAGTTCACTTGGGAAATAATTGTAAACCTTTTAAAAAGTTCTAGACACTGAACAAAATACTAGGTATCTAATGGTGAATAAACAATCATGGTCATTAGACATTAAATAGACAAAGTGTGTAGACAATGGGAGAGGTATGGAGACAGTGGAAACAGTAAATAAGACAATGTTGTCTGTAAAGAACAATGTAAAGTGATATTTGTGACACCAGAAGATTAAGCAAGAAGAGTTTTGGTTTTGAGATACAGGATGGATGAAAGAAGAAATAGTAGTGGAATGCAGCCTATCAGAGAGAGAATGGTATATATAAAATGCTCTGAATTTTAAAACGCTTTTATGTTGGATAAACTTTATATGTGTGGCTAGCACATAATGGGCAATTGAACAGTGGCATAGAAGGAAGTTGGAGAGATAGAAAATGAAAACATCATGTGAAGAAGATTCATAGTCATTAGCTAAAAGAGAAGTTTGGAAGAGATAATATGAAATATTCAACAGAGAGCAGATGTACAGTCATCTTGGAGAGTTAGTAGATATAGTAAGATTGCTAGGCAATGTAGAGAACCTACTTAAAATTTTAGATCACGAATTTAAAGTGCAACTATTTGTGGTAGGTTGGTAAATAGTCTCCCAAAGGTATTAAATGCTATAGCTTAGAACCTATGAATGTTAACTTATATTGTAATATTTTTTCAAGATGTGATTAAGTTTAGGATATTGAAATGAGAAAATTATCCAGGACTATCCAGGTAGATTCTAAATGCCATAACAAGTCTCTTTATACATACAGAAGGTGAAGATTATACTCTTACCAAGAAAAGGAGGAGGCAATGTGACCATAAAGGAAGAAACTGAAATGATGCAGCCACATGGCAAATATTGCCAGCACTCACCAGCAGCTGGTAGAGTCAAGGAACATATTCTCCACCTCAGTCTCTGGGGGAGTATGGTCCTGATAACACTTTGATTTCAGCTGATGATAATTATTTCAGACTTTTGTCCTCTAGATTTGTGAGAGAGTAATTTTCTGTTATGTGGGCTTCTCAGGTGGCACAGTGGTAAAGAATCTGCCTGCCAATGCAGGAGACACGGAAGATACCAGTTCGACCCCTGGGTCAAGAAGATCCCCTGGAGTAGGAAAAGGCAACCGACTCCGGTATACTTGCCTGGAAAATTCCATAGACAGAGGAGCCTGGCAGGGTAACAGTCCATGAGGTGACAAAGAATCGGACATGACTGACTGAGCGCATGCGCGCATGCACATGCTCGTGCGCACACACACACACTTTTCTGTTACATTTTAAGCCAACTAACTTGTGATGATTTGTTTCAGTAGTCTTTCTACCTGTTTGCATGACTCTTCCCAGTTGCTGTGGTGTCGTCACAGAAATAATGGATGGTTATTTTTGCAGTGATTATGAAGGCAGCGAGAGAAATGGGATACTGGGTTTTTCAAAGTAATGACTGAATGATTTTAAGAGTGAAACGTGGAATATAAATTGGTCATGAGGGAAAATGAGGATAAAATGGAGCTGGTGGATAACAAAAATATGAAAGCATTAAAGATTAGAGGTTATGACTTGGTTGAAGAACATTGTGAGTATACCTTGTTAGCATTCAGTTTAATGCTGAGTTTGATTAAATCAAATAGCAAGGTCAGAGTTTTTGTTTATTGCCAAGTTTAAACCTTAGCACTGAACTGTAGTCAGTAGAGGCTACAAAATTGGAGGTGTTGCAAATTGGAGAGTTGACTGAGGATGTCATTTCCCAGGACTATATCAGAAACTTCACCCTGTACAATGAAAACTGAAATATTAGAATTGTGAGCATAAGTATAGAATTGTGAGCATAAGTAAGTAAGTTAAGTTGCTCAGTCGTGTCCGACTCTCTGCGACCCCACAGACTGTAGCCCACCCGGCTCCTCCGTCCATGGGATTCTCCAGGCAAGAATACTGAAGTGGGTTGCCATTTCCTTTTCCAGGGGATCTTCCTGACCCAGGGATCAAACCCAGGTCTCCCGTACTATAGGCAGACGCTTTCACCTCTGAGCCACCAGGGAATGTGAGCATAGCTACTTATAAAACACTGGGTTCAGGCGGGTACTCGTTGAAAATGTAACTGAAGAATAAGGCACTTTAACAGTTTTTTTTTTCTACCACAGTTTTTCTGCATGAAGAAATTACTGTATATTTTAATGTTTCCTGAGGTGTTTTTTTTTAATGTGCTTTAAAGTAGAAATCAGACAGTATTTGACACTCCCCTGGCAATTTAGGTAGGAAAATAAAATATTCAAAATGCACATAAAGAAGAGAAACTTTGGGGGAAGAGTTGTGTTGTTAATTTTAGTTGGAATTTTCTAATTGTTTTTTAGAAAATTAATAAAATTGTATTTTAAGTATAAATAGATATATGCCTCTGGACTCACTTTATATGTAACATTTCTAAATAGAATCATCATAAATACATTAGAGACCATCAAATTACTTCTGTTCATAAGCACTTATTCTAAGCACATTAACTTTATGGTCCTTAAATCATTTGTTTGTAAATTACTAGACATAAGCTTTAATTCCATTCCATGTAGCCCAGTTCAATTTACTGAGCATCTATTCTTTGAAAGCCCTGTGCTTTACCTAAAGAATTTTCAGACAGAGTTGACTTTTGCCCACAGTATGCATATATTTCAGTAAAGGTGGAGATTAAAGGAATATGATACTCATGGATTGGTAATATTAAAAATTTGTTCTCCATCTGGGCCAGCTAATCTTTATTTTTCTTGTTACTTCACAGGATCATCAAGAAAAATAATTTACTCATCTAGGGATTAATAATCCTTCAGAACCAGGAATTATGATGAGATGCTGCTGCTGCTGTTTATTTACTAAATCGTGTTTGACTCTTTGTTACCCCATGGACTGTAGCCTGCAAATCTCCTCTGTCCTTGAGATTTTCTTGGCAAGAATGCTGGAGTGGGTTTACATTCCTTTCTCTAGGGGATCTTCCTGACCCATGGATCAAATCCACGTCTCCTGCGTTGGCAGGCATATTCTTTACCACTGAGCCATCAGGGAAACCCTTAATGAAGTGTAGTCTTTAGCAAAGTCACTAAGAAATTTTCATTCCAAAATAAGTTGCAATGGAAAGTTTGGGTTAGAGTATGGATTTGCAGGTCCTATAACATATCCATATCTGAATCCCTTATCCTACCCTATGAATATTTTTCCCCATCCCCAAATTCTCAAGACCTTTTACTATCATCTTATTATTCAAATTTCATAGCCATAAAGATCCATTTCGTGCTGTTTTGATGTAGGGCATAGTGCCTTGAAATGTAAACTTTCTGCCTGCAACCAATTATGTGCTAAATATTTAACAACCAGCACTGTCACAGTGGATTGAACCCCTGTTTGTAATATTTGCCAATTCCCGTGGTGCAAATACTCCCTACAAGGCTAATATCAGACTGCTAGCATGAAGTCACTGAATGCATGATTGGAATGAGATGAGCTCTATTTCATGAGTGAAAAATGAGCTCACTATTATCTACCATAGAGATATATGTAAATAACCTCAAGAGCATAGGTAGTAATAAACAGCAGTAAAATAACTAGGAAGTGATGTTTAGAGTACTCGTTATCTGTGTTTTAATACAATTTATTTAGTTGTAAATTTATATTATTTTATTCTGAAAAAGTTGGCAGTCAGCTCTTAGGAACTGGTATGAGTTGACACCAGAGTCCACTGATTGTAACCTTATGATTGTAACTCCATTCTCTTGGAGTATGCTCACTCTTTATCACAACTCCCCATTTGTTTGTTTGTCATGTTTTATAAGATCAAGTCTGAGATAACTTGCTCTGAAAAGGCATACCCTGTATGATAGGGAGAATTCTAAGACCTCCCTCAAATTAGTCAACTTTTTATATAGCCCCCTTCCCTTGAGTGAGGATGGGAAACTGTCACTTTCTTCTAAGCGAAGTTAATGGCATAGTCAAGCTAGAGACTAAAATATCCTAGAAGATTGTCTAGAGAGATTATCCTACTGATTATGAAGAAATAGACTGCCATGTCGTAACGGGACCTATGGGATGGCCACATGGCAAGAACTGAAGTGTCTTCTACGAGCTGAAATTAGCCCCCAGCCAAGAGTGGAGAGGAAGAGGAGATATCAGTCCACCTATAACTGAATTCTTCCAACACCCGGAAGAGTTCAGAGAGAACCTGGAGCTCCAGAGTAATATAGCCTAACAAGTATATAAATTATTCCAATGTGAGACCCTGAGCAGAAAACCCCATTAAGTCAGGCTGGGCTCTTGGAAATTGGTCAGTATAGATAGTTTTAAGGTGCTAAGTATGTAGTAATTTGTTATGCAACATTAGGAAACTAATACAGTATTTACAGTTGAATTAGAACATTCTAGTATAAAAATCAAATTGAAAATTAACTTTTTCTCCTGGATTTTGAAATCATATCTCCTCCTGTTATTGCTTTTTTTAAGGCTGTGCCGAGACCTATTCCTTTACAGGTAACTTCTTTTGCCTTTCTGAAAGCTTTTAGAAGTTTCATAGTTACACTTGTATTTCTGAAATTTCATCAGAAAATGTTATTTTCAAAAAATAACAGCTTTATTGAGATATGAATCATGTAATTCACATATTTAAATTGTAAAATGTAATGTTTTTAATGTATTCACAGAATTGCACAACCATAACTGGTTGATTTTAAAACATCTCTCTATTTATAAAGAAAATTCATCTTATTAGCAGGTTGACCTATGTTATCCAATCCCTCCAGCCCTAGACAACCAGTGTTTTACTTTATGCCCTATAGATTTGCCTGCTCTGGATATTTCATACAAATGGGATCATACTGTATGTGGTTCTGTGATTGGATTCATTCTGTATAATATTTTCAAGGTTAATCCTTGTTAAACTTTATATACACAAGTATAAGTACTTTATTTTTACTGATTAATAATATTCTATTGTATGATTATATTGCATCTTATTTATCCATTTGTCAATTGTTGGACCTTTACATTGTTTCTACTATTATTAATAATGCAGCTATGAACATTCGCATATAAGTTTTTATGTGGATGTGTTTTTGATTGTCTTTGGTGTATAGACAAGTAAGGGTGAAATTACTGGGTCATATGATAAATCTAGTAGTTACGTACAGATGTGAGAGTTGGGCCATAAAGAAGGCAGAATTGATGCTTTTGAACTGTGGTCCTGGAGAAGACTCTTGAGAGACCCTTGGACTGCAAGGAGATCAAACCAGTAAATCCTAAAGGAAATCAACCCTGAATATTCATTGGAAGGATTGATGCTGAAGCTAAGGCTTCAATACTTTGGCCACCTGATGTAAAGTCGACTCATTGAAAAAGACCCTGATGCTGGGAAAAATTGAAGGCAGAAGAGGGCAACAGAGGATGAGACAGTTGGGTGGTATCACTGATTCAATGCACACAAACTTGGGCAAACTCCAGGAGATGGTGAGGGACAGGGAGGCCTGATGTGCTGCAGTCCATGGGGTCACAAACAGCTGAACATAACTTGACGACTGAATAATGACAACAGATGGTAAATTCATGTTTAACTATTTGAGGAACTGGAAGGCTGCTTTCTGAAATGGTTGCACCACTTTTTATTTCTACCAGAAGTACAATGATGGATCCAATTTCTGCACGTTCTCACCAACATGTGGCCTGTCTTTTTGATACTTTTATTGGTATAGAGTAGTTTCTCATTGTGCTTTTGATTTGCATTTCCCTGGTGGCTAATGAATTTGTTTACTTACCACTTGTTTTTGCCCTTTGGAAAAATGTCTATTCAAATTCTTTATCTGGTATTAATTGGGTTGTCTTTTTATACTAAATTATAAAGGTTTATTTTTCTATGTACTCTAGATTAAAGTCTTTTATAAATATATGAAAAAAATGTTTTCTCCCATTTAGGGTGTTGTCTATTCACTTTCATGATGGTTACTTTTGAAGCACAATTTCTTCTTAAAACATGACTATTTTTCTTCTAAGGATAGTGCATTTAAGACTTTGGACCAATTTTTTTTATGTGATATGAAACAGGAGCCTAAATTATTTGTTTTGAATATGGCTATCTAGTTATCTCTGCATTATTTGCTGAAAATACTATTCTTTCTCCAGTGTATTATCTTAGCATCCTTGTCAAAAGTCAGTGGACCATGAATGCAAGGGCTTGTTTCTGAATTTTCAAGTCTATTCCATTGATCTATCATGTCAAATAGCTAAAACCAAACACATAGGCCAAAGGAATACAAGAATGTCCATGTTTATGGTCAATTGATTTTTGACAAGGGTGCTAAGACAATACAATGGGAGAGCCCTCTGGGTCTGGGATGTTTTGTGGAAAGTTTTGTTTTTAGTAACTCAATATCTATATTTGTTATACATCATTCAGAATTTGTCTTTCTTCTTGAGTCAGTTTCAATAATTTATGTCTTTCTAGGAATTTGCACATAATATCTAAGTTATATAATTTGTTGGCAGATACTTTTTTATAGTATCCCCCTTTGTGTTACTGTTACATGTAGTACATCTATACATATTACAAACCAAATACATTACTATGATTATTAATTTGTATAATTTTGTGTTTACTAAACAAACTGACAAAAGAAGAGCTAAGTATGTATTTATAAAATTTGTAAGACTCATCTTATTTTCAGTTCATAGACTTTTCATTTATTACTTTGGTTCAATTTACCATCTTCTGATATTTCCTTCTCCAAACTGCCTTTTCTCTCAAATACTTTTTTTATGCTATTAGTGCCAAATATATTACATTTTTATATTTAGTAGGTCCAACATCATGTTATATACATATTATTTTATATGATTATTTTTTAAAATCAGTTCAGAAAGAAAGAAGAAATGAATATAGTCTTTAACCAATACAACATAACATTTAACAGCACTATATTTTAGCATGCGGATTTGAATTAACATTAGGTGATTCTTTTAGAAAAGAATTCTCTCAATGTTTACTTGGAAATGGCTTTTTTTCACCTTTATTTTAATATATAGTTTTCCTAGTACTCTTGCCTGGAAAATCCCATGGACGGAGGAGCCTGGTAGGCTGCAGTCCATGGGGTCGCTAAGAGTTGGACACGACTGAGCGACTTCACTTTCACTTTTCACTTTCATGCATTGGAGAAGGAAATGGCAACCCACTCCAGTATTCTTGCCTGGAGAATCCCAGGGACAGGGGAGTCTGGCAGGCTGCCATATATGGGGTCGCACAGAGTCGGACACGACTGAAGCGACTTAGCAGCAGCAGGTATAAGATTCTTGGTTGACACTATCTTTCTTTTGGCACTTTGAATCTGTTATTTTGTTGCTCTCTGGTCTCTGCAAGTCAGCTAATTCTTTTATTAGGGTTCCTTATATGCTATAAGCCTTTTTTTTTTCTTGTTGCTTTCAAAATTTTGTCTATGGCTTTGACATTTTTACTATAATGTGTTTATGATCTCTTTGTAAGTCTCTTATTTCAAATTCATGGGGCCCCATGGATGTGTAGATTGATGTTTCTCATCAAATTTGTGAATTTTTAGCCAATATTTTCTCTAATATTTTTAGCTCTGTTCATATTTATTCATTCTTTGATCTCACTGTTTTTTAGGTCACCTATTCTCATTCTTAACTGCCTCCTGAGAAATCTGTATGCAGGTTAAGAAGCAACAGTTAGAATTGGAACATGGAACAACAGACTAGTTCCAAATAAGGAAACAAGTACATTAAGCCTGTATATTGTCACCCTGCTTATTTAAATTATATGAAGGGTACGTCATGCGAAATGCCAGACTGGATGAAGCACAAGCTGGAATCAAGATTGCCAGGAGAAATATCAATAACCTCAAATATGCACATGACACCACCTTTATGGCAGAAAGCAAAGAATAACTAAAGAGCCTCTTGATGAAAGTGAAAGAGGAGAGGGGAAAACTTGGTTTAAAACTCAACATTCAAAAAATGAAGATCATAGCACTCAGTCCCATCACTTCATGGCAAATGGATGGGGAAACAATGGAAACAGTGAGAGAGACTTTATTTGGGGGGGGGGTCCAAAATCACTGCAGATGGTGACTGCAGTCATGGAATTAAAAGAATTAATTAATTTCCCCTTAGAAGAAAAGTCATGACCAACCTAGAGAGCATTAATATGAACATTAATATTAATATTAAAAGGCAGAGACATTTCTTTAGCATCAAATGTCCATCCAGTGCAAACTATGTTTTTTCCAGTGGTCATGTATGGATGTGAGAGCAGGACTATTAAGAAAGCTGAGTGCTGAAGAATTGATGCTTTTGAACTGGAGAAGACTCTTGACAGTCCCTTGGACTGCAAGGAGATCCAACCGGTCCATCCTATCCTAAGGGAAATCAGTCCTGAATATTCATTGGAAGGACTGATGCTGAAGCTGAAGCTCCAATAGTTTGGCCACCTGATATGAAGAACTGACTCACTGGAAAAGACCCTGATGCTGGGAAAAATTGAAGGCAGGAAAAGGGAATGACATAGGACGGGATGGTTGGATGGCATCACCAACTTGATAGACATGAGTTTGAACAAGCTCTGGGAGTTGGTGATGGACAGGGAAGCCTGGTATGCTGCAGTCTATGTGGTTGCAAAGAGTTGGACACAACTGAGCCACTGAACTTCTCATTCTACATTATAGTTCATTGATTCTTTTCCCAGTTCAAACTTACTCTACTCACTCCTAATTTAGTTAATATTTTAGTTTGGTTATTGAAATATATTTGAAAATACTCTGGCAATTTCAATAGTCTTCATTTGATTCTTTTTTATGATTTTTATCTCTTTATTGGTATTCACCATTAGATGAGATATTGCCATCTTAGCTTTCTTTACTGTGTTAAACATAGCTTCTCTTAGTTGTTTGAATATAGTCATGCCTGCTTTCAGGGCTTCCCTGGTGGTTTAGATGCTAAAAACAACAACAGAAAAATCTGCCTGCAATGCAGGAGACTCAGGTTCTATTCCTGGGTTGAGAAAATACCCTGGAGAAGGGAATGGCTACCCACTCCAGTATTCCTGCGTGGAAAATCCCATGGACAGAGGAGTCAGGTGGGCTATAGTCCATGGAGTTGCAAAGAATTGGACATGACTGAGCAGCTAAGTACTTGCCTGCTTTGAAGTTTTTGTCCATCAAATCCTACCTCTGGCTCCTTACACAGGCTGCCTGCTTTGTGTGTGTGTGTGTGTGTGTGTGTGTGTGTGTGTGTGTGTGTGTGTGTATACAGGTCAGGCTTTCTTGTTTTGTTGCCTGTCTATAATTTTTTTTTTAAGTTTGATGTTTTAGGTGATATATTGTAGTGATTCTGGATGCTGATTCTCCTTACCCTGTTCTAGGGCTTGTTTTGTTGTGTTATCTGTTACTTTGCTTGGTAAATTGGCTAGATTATTTTAGTGAAGTCTACTTCCCTAACAGCTTGAACCGTCTGATGTTGTTTTTCAAAGGGTGCAACTTTGGGCATGCACACAGTCATCCTGTGAGGACAGTGATTTTAGCAGGATTTTCTTTGACTGTCACTTTCTCTGATCTTTCTGTTAAATTTTCTGTTTACTTTGATGTCCCACCCAGTGTTTAGGCTCTTCTAATTGCTGGCTGACTGCTTTATTGTTTTCAATAATGTCCTGGGGCATAAATGGAATTACAGTCAGAAACAAATAAATCCAAGTAGTTTTTGAGACTAGACTTTGAAGTTTGTTCTGACCCCAAGAACCAGTGAATTAACTTTAGGAATCAGTGAACTAAAGTGGACTGGAATGTGTGAATTTAACTCAGATGACCATTATATCTACTACTGTGGGCAAGAATCCCTTAGAAGATATGGAGTAATCATCATAGTCAACAAAAGAATCCAAAATGCAGTACTTGGATGCAATCTCTAAAGTGACAAAATTATCTCTGTTTGTTTCCAAGGCAAACCATTCAATACCACAGTAATTCAAGTCTCTGCCCCATCCAGTAATGCTGAAGAAGCTGAAGTTGAACAGTTCTGTGAAGATCTACAAGACCTTTTACAGCTAACACCCCAAAAAAAGATGTGTTTTTTTTTTTTTCATTATAGAGGACTGGACTGCAAAAGCAGGAAGTCAAGAGATACCTGGAGTAACAGGCAAATTTGGCCTTAGAGTACAAAATGAAGCAGGTCAAAGGTTAGAGTTTTACCAAGAGAATGCACTGGTCATAGCAAGCACCCTCTTCCAACAACACAAGAGAAGACGCTACACGTGGACATCACCAGATGGTCAATACCGAAATCAGATTGATTACATTCTTTGCAGACAAAGATGGAGAAGCTCTATACAATCAGCAGCAACAAGACCAGGAGGTGATTGTGTCTCAGATCATGAATTTCTTATTGCTAAATTCAGACTTAAATTGAAGAAAGTATGGGAAATCACTAGACCATTCAGGTATGACCTAAATCAAATCCCTTATGATTATACAGTGGAAGTGACAAATAGATCCAAGGGATTATATCTGATAGACAGAATGTCTAAAAACTATGGACGGAGGTATGTGACACTGTAAAAGAGGCAGTGATCAAGACCATCCCCAAGGAAAAAAAAGTGCAAAAAAGCAAAATGTTTGTCTGAGGAGGCCTTACAAATAGTTGAGAAAGGAAGGGAAGTGAAAGGCAAAGGAGAAAGAAAGATATACTCATTTGAATGGAAAATTCCAAAGAATAGCAAGGGGAGATAACAAAGGCTTCTTCGGTGGTCAATGCAAAGAAATAGAGGGAAATAATAGAATGGGAAAGACTAGATATCTCTTCAAGAAAATTAGAAATACTAAAGGAACATTTCATGCAAAGATGGGCACAATAAAGGACGGAAATTGTATGGACCTAACAGAAGCAGAAGATATTAAGAATAGGTAGCAAGAATACACAGAAGAACTGTACAAAAAAGACCTTCATGACCCAGATAACCACGATGGTATGATCACTCAACTGGAGCCAGACATCCTGGAGTACGAAGTCAAGTGGACCTTAGGAAGCATCACTACAAGCAAAGTTACTGAAGGTGAGGCAGTATCAGCTGAACTATTTCAAATCCTAAAAGGTGATTTTGTGAAAGAGCTGCACTCAATATACCAGCCAATTTGGAAAACTCAGCATGGCCATAGGACTCAAAAAGGTCAATTTTCATCTAATCCGAAAGAAAGGCAATGCCAAAGAATGCTCAGCCTACCACACAATTGCACTCATCTCACACGCTAGCAAAGTAATGCTCAAAATTCTCCAGGCCAGGCTTCAACAGTATGTGAACCATTAACTTCCAGATGTTCAAGCTGGATTTAGAAATGGCAGGAGAACCAGAGATCAAATTGCCAGCATCCACTGGATCATCGGAAAGACAAGAGAGTTCCAGCATCCACTGGATCATCGGAAAGACAAGAGAGTTCCAGAAAATCATCAACTTCTGCTTTATTGACTACGCCAAAGACTTCAACTGTGTGAATCAAAACATGCCTGAAAAATTCTTAAAGAGATTGGAATACCAAGCCACCTGACCTGCCTCCTGAGAAAGCTGTATGCAGGTCAGGAAGCAACAGTTAGAACTGGACATGGAACTACATGGACTGGTTCCAAATGAGGAAAGGAGTATGTCAAGCCTGTATATTGTGACCCTGCTTATTTCACTTATATGAAGAGTACATCGTCAAAATGCTGGGCTGGATGAAGCACAAGCTGGAATGAAGATTGCCAGGAGAAATATCAATAACCTCAAATACGCAGATGACACCACCCTTATGGCAGAAAGTGAAGAAGAATGAAAGAGCCTCTTGATGAAAGGGAAAGAGGAGAGGGGAAAAGTTGGCTTAAAGCTCAACATTCAGAAAACTAAGATCATGGCATCTGGTCCCATAACTCGTGGCAAATAGATGGTGAAGCAATGGAAACAGTGACAGACTTTATATTTTAGGGTTCCAAAATCATTGCAGATGGTGATTGCAGCCATGAAATTAAAAGATGCCTGCTCCTTGGAAGAAAAGCTATGACCAACCTAGACAGCATATTAAAAAGCAGAGACATTACTTTGTCAAAAATGTCAGTCTAGCCAAAGCTATGGCTTTTCCAGAAGTCATGTGTGGATGGAGAGTTAGAGTATAAAGAAAGCTGAATGCCAAAGAATTGATGCTTTTGAACTGTGGTGTTGGAGAAGACTCTAGAGAGTCCCTTGGACTGCAAGGAGATCCAATCAGTCAATTCTAAAGGAAATCAGTCCTGAATATCCATTGGAAGGACTGATGCTGAAGCTGAAACTCCAATACTTTGGTCAACTGATACTAAGAACTGACTCACTGTGATTTTATTCTTTGTGTGGTCAATATAAATGAGCCATCTTATCAATGAGACCCCATGTGGGCCTTATCATTTAAGAGGATTTCACTGATGGGACGGATGTTGTAATGAAGTAGTGAGTCATTGAGAAAACATCATTTTCATATGGTTGGGTGAAGGAAAAATTCAAAATTTTGAGGCATTATTAGATTGATGCAGTGAGATTTTGGCATTTGTATCTTAGAGTTTTTAATAAAAATGAGGTGGTATTAAAACCTTTAGCATTTAAGAAGTAAAGCTATAAAAAGAGAATGTAAGGAAGTATGTCATAGGGTTTAGAGAAGGCTGTTGAAGTGAGTCAAAGAAAATCTACAAAATGCAGTCTGTATCAGCTATTCTCTATTCTTTGTCCTAGGATTGTTTTTATGTTTCTTTTTACTAGTTTGTCAGGGATCATTTACAAAAGGAACGTAACCCCAGTATTAACTCAAAGTATGTCTGTCTTTGGGAGATTTAGAATGATGAGATCTCCATCAGGACACTTAAATGAGAAAAAAAAAAAAAGAGTACATTAATAGTAGGTAGGAAGCAGTACTTAAATAGTTGACTTCATATCAACTGGAAACATAGGGCAGTATGCAGAGGATGAGGCTGGTGGCTACAATTGCAGAAGGCAACATCTAATGTGTGTGTGTGTATTGGAGATAGAATGAATTTGCAGAGGCAGCCTGAAAACTTTAGACAGAAAACCATAAAGTCAACTCTGAAATGGTGTTGGGCAGGGTTACTGGAACTCTCATCTGTTTCCTATCTCCTCCCTCCCCCATTATTGAATGTAAAAACTAAACTAAATGGGAAATCATCCACTTCTTAGAACATTACAAATAGACTTCGCAACTGCCTTTCCCTGTGGCTTTACCCCACTTAGAAAGTTCCATTTTCTTTCTCCTTTCATCCCAGTTCCTTGATTTATCTTGAGCTGAGATAACATAGAAACGTCTGAAGAAGCTCCAGTTCTTATTGTTTCTCTTCCTGAGATCTTTATGGCCCCATAAGTCACCCCCTTTAGTCAGCAGGTGAAATATTTATCTTAATCCCATTGTCTTGTGGGTGTTTGTCAGTTTCAAGTGTGCTTAACGACCAAAAGAGTGCTGTAATGTGGTGCATACAAGTTAGCAGGTAGATGTCATTTGGATTTAGACGTTCCCTGTGCTAAAACAGCATCAGTAAAAACTATTCATGTGTTATGCTAACATCTTCCATCAGCAATTCAAGTCTTGTGGTTATCATACCCTTCAAGTGTCTCTAAGTGACTAGATTTTCTGGATAAATTATCTAAATAATTTACTTCATACTCTGGATTTAAATTGCTTTATCAAAGGAAAAGTAGTATGCTGGGTTATTTGCTTTCTTATTTAGCACTACTTTTCAAATAAACTGTAAAATGGCACCACCGTGTGGTTGAAATGTACATCGTTCTCAGAAATCCAACATAGAAACAGTAAATCAGACAGTTTACTATTATTCATTAATTCATTCAACAAATAATCTCTGAGAGCCTACCTTGTGTCAGGCTAAATTATTGTACTAGGAACACTGTAAATAAAACAAATAACATCTCTGATTCCTTAAATCTCATATTCACTGTTCACTTTTCCTTGGTTAAATAAACTATATCAAACATTAAAATACAAAAGTGCATCCTTTCAGTGGTTTATATTGGTATTAAAAAAAAAAGAGAGAACAAAAGAAATGTTAATTCTGGAACAGTATAAAATACTTACTTTTCCCTCTATGCTACTCAGCTTTTTATGGCTTGTCTCAGATAAATGGCTCCTAAAACTGAAAATGTATTAAAACAATGAAGATGTTGTTCTAAGGGAAAAAAAAAAAAAAAAAAAGACCATATAATAACAACTCCAAAGTTTGCCTACAAGGCTGGGGATCTATAATCTCCTTGAATTTTATCTATGGTGTCTTTCAGTTCAGTTCAGTTCAGTCGTTCAGTCGTGTCCAACTCTTTGTGACCCCACTAATCGCAGCATGCCAGGCCTCCCTGTCCATCACCAACTCCCGGAATTCATTCAGACTCACGTCCATCAAGTCTATAATGCCATCCAGCCATCTCATCCTCTGTTGTCCCCTTCTCCTCCTGCCCCCAATCCCTCCCAGCATCAGAGTCTTTTCCAATGAGTCAACTCTTCCATGAGGTGGCCAAAGTACTGGAGTTTCAGGTTTAGCATCATTCCTTCCAAAGAAATCCCAGGGCTGATCTCCTTCAGAATGGACTGGTTGGATCTCCTTGCAGTCCAAGGGACTCTCAAGAGTCTTCTCCAACACCACACTTCAAAAGCATCAATTCTTCGGCACTCAGCCTTCTTCAGAGTCCAACTCTCACATCCGTACATGACTATTGGAAAAACCATAGCCTTGACTAGATGGACCTTAGTCGGCAAAGTAATGTCTCTGCTTTTGAATATGCTATCTAGGTTGGTCATAAATTTTCTTCCAAGGAGTAAGCGTCTTTTAATTTCATGGCTGCAATCACCATCTGCAGTGATTTGGGAGCCCAAAAAAATAAAGTCTGACACTGTTTCCATTGTTTCCCTATCTATTCTCATGAAGTGATGGGACTGAATGCCNAATTTCTGTCCTTTATCAAGCCCATCTTTGCATGAAATGTTCCCTTGGTAGCTCTAATTTTCTTGAAGAGATCTCTAGTCTTTCCCTTTCTGTTGTTTTCCTCTATTTCTTTGCATTGATCTCTGAGGAAGGCTTTCTGATCTCTTCTTGCTATTCTTTGGAACTCTGCATTCAGATGCTTATCTTTCCTTTTCTCCTTTGCTTTTCGCCTCTCTTCTTTTCACAGCTATTTGTAAGGCCTCCCCAGACAGCCATTTTGTTTTTTGCATTTCTTTTCCATGGGGATGGTCTTGATCCCTGCCTCCTGTATAATGTCATGAGCCTCATTCCATAGTTCATCAGGCACTCTCTCTATCAGATCTAGGCCCTTAAATCTATTTCTCACTTCCACTGTATAATCATAAGGGATTTGATTTAGGTCAAACCTGAATGGTCTAGCAGTTTTCCCTACTTTCTTCAATTTAAGTCTGAATTTGGCAATAAGGAGTTCATGATCTGAGCCACAGTCAGCTCCTGGTCTTGTTTTTGTTGACTGTATAGAGCTTCTCCATCTTTGGCTGCAAAGAATATAATCAATCTGATTTTGGTGTTGACCATCTGGTGATGTCTGTCTGTAGAGTCTTCTCTTGTGTTGTTGGAAGAGGGTGTTTGCTATGACCAGTGTGTTTTCTTGGCAAAACTCTGTTAGTCCTTGCCCTGCTTCATTCCGCATCCCAAGGCCAAATTTGCCTGTTACTCCAGGTGTTTCTTGACTTCCTACTTTTGCATTCCAGTTCCCTATAATGAAAAGGACATCTTTTTTTACATGTTAGTTCTAAAAGGTCTTGTAGGTCTTCATAGAACCGTTCAACTTCAGCTTCTTCAGCGTTACTGGTTGGGGCATAGACTTGGATTACTGTGATATTGAATGGTTTGCCTTGGAGATGAACAGAGATCATTCTGTCGTTTTTGATATTGCATCCAAGTACTGCATTTTGGACTCTTTTATTGACCATGATGGCTACTCCATTTCTTCTGAGGGATTCCTGCCTGCAGTAGTAGATATAATGGTGTCTTTAAGTCCATGTAAATCATCTGCCTGCAATGCAGGAGACCCTGGTTCAATTCCTGGGTCAGGAGGATCCCCTGGAGAAAGAAATGGCAACCCACTCCAGTATTCTTGCCTAAAGAATCCCATGGACAGAGGAGCCTGGCAGGCTACAGTCCATGGGGTCATAAGTGTCGGACATGACTGAGCAACTAAACCACCACCACCACCACCACCACACATAAAGTTAAGATCTGTTAATTTTAGTGATTTTTAGTGTCCCTTCTAGCTATAACAATATTTGGTTCTTAGGATCAGAAATACTTGATAAAAGAGCTAATCCCACAGTAAACCTACAAATTCAAGGCTCCTGACTTCCAAGCCCTCACAATACATCCACTGATTGTTATAGCTGCTTTACTATAGCTCTGTCTCATGTTATTGTAACTTCCTTTGCTCAGGGATAACATGAGTGAGGTGACCAGATAAAGTATTATCCAAACCAGGGTACTCTGACAGTGAAATGGGGGAAAGCTGCATCAATAAATATTCAACTCATAAGGTTATTATAAAAATGATTTAATGTACTAAATGAGATCAGAATAATGGTTGACACATGGAAAGCAGCCTATAAATCTTAGTCCTTAAACAGTAATCATGGGCAACTAGCTGTATCTCTCTACTGGTTTTCCTCTCTTCAACTCACTTTCCACTCTGCTTCCAAAAGTATTTTTGTAAAATACAAACATTCTGTTCCTTTTCCTACTGACAAATCTGTAAATGGGTTTTCCATGGCACACAGAACACACAAATTCCCTTTATTTGGGATTCTGGCTAGATTTCAAATTGTTCCTCCCCATCAATCCTTCCTTGAGTTTGAGCAGGCTCCGGCAGATGTGAAGGACAGGGAAGCCTGGAATGCTGCAGTCCATAGGGTCTCAAAGAGTCAGACATGACTCATCGATAACAGCAATAGTATCAGTCTTTCCAAGAATCACCTTCCATTTAGCTACAGTTCTTCCAAGCCCCACCCCACTCTTCTACCTGCATGCTTTAGTGTCCTACCTTGGATATTGTTCCTACTAAACTTTACCTATCAAAATCCTTCTCACATTTTAAGTCTTAGTTCATGTTCTTCTGGATAACATAAAACCAAAATTTGTTTTCCCTCTCTATTTTAATTAATAATATGAGATATTATTTATTAAATTCACATTATCAGGCACTATTCTAAATAAGCTCTTCAAATAACATCTCTCTGCATGGTGGAAAGAGAAACATAGACATGCGTGTGCATGCGTGCTAAGTCACTTCCATCATCAGTTTTCTCTGTCCATGAGACTCTCCAGGTAAGAATATTGGAGTGGGTTGTTGTGCCCTCCTCCAGGGGATCTTATAGACCCAAGGATCGAACCTGTGTCTCTTATGTCTCCTGCATTGGCAGGTGAACTCTTTACCACTAGTGCCACCTGGGAAGCCCAAACATAGCCACATATAACTATAATTCAATGTACAAAGCAGAAAGTAAGGCTTACGACAGTAGTTAGAGCTGTGTTTGATGAAAGCGGGATAGTGTGGCAGTTGAACACGTGCGCTCCAAAATAAGATGACCTACCTGGTTTATAATTCTGCCTCTATAATTGGCTAGTTATGTGACTTTGGGGATATATTTCCCCCTTTCTTTTCCTTATTTGGGGGGGTGGGATCCTCATGAAATTGCTTGAAATTGTTTATTATAAAATTTTGCCACAGTGACAATTTTCACAAATACAATTATATGGCACCTAAATGTGAATATCTGAAACAAAAGATTAAATTTTTTATTTTCTTTGCTGTGTTTCCCACAATGTAATCTCAAATGTACCCCCTACACTAGAGAAGTACTTTTTGACCATGTCAGTCAAATATTCAGCATGCCACCCCAAATTCACACTGAATATTAATGGAGGGATTTGTGAATGTTTCCTGGGCAGGAACATGAAAATAGCTGAGAAAAAATTCTGTCTTCAAAAGAAAAGCTTCTAAATTCAGATATATTCAGTTTTGGGAGACACAGTTAAGCTGACTTGATTATTCTAAATTTGTGATTTCTTCACATAGTTTTCTTTCCTGCTTGCAGTGTGTCCATTTAGACAACTGCATTTTTTTTAAGGGATAATTTCCTGAGAAGACCAAAAATTGATTTTCAAAGGTTACAAAGTCCTTCACAAACTCATTAAGAAGAGACAATAAAGAGAACTGCAGTTGATTGACAGATGGTTTCAAAACCACACAACGAAAATAGTGTACCATTAAATCTTTTGGACATGAGTTTGAGCAAGCTCCGGGAGTTTGTGATGGAGAGGGAAGCCTGGCGTGCTGCAGTCCATAGGGTACCAAAGGGTCAGTCATGACTGAGTGACTGAACTGAACTGACGACTGGAACACAGGAAGGGCAGCTGAGGCAGGAAGGTGGGAGCTGAAAATCTTTTCTATGGACGTTAGATCTCTATGTAAATAAAGACAGGGTTTCATTGTGTGATTTTTTTCTTCTCTCCTGACTCTCCAAGGTTAAACCTTCCTAACTCCATGCACATCTACAAGTATCTTAGGAAAACATCCTGAGATAATCCCCAATACGTAGCACTGGATGAAAGCAGAATCCTTCCAAGTGATTTTCCATCCTCCTGTCTCTCCACCTTCCTTTCCATGATGCCAGAGTAAACTTTTTCATGCAAACCCTGAGCATATTACACCCCTTCTCAAACATCTCATTGCCTTTGAATTAAGCCAAAACGACTCAGCCTGGTATTAAAGGATTTTCTCTGCAAGACCAGTCCCTCTTTCCCAGTGGGGGAAATGTCCTCCATCTTCCCTCTAAGTACTGTACATCCCAGTCAGGCTTTATTTCATTCTCTCTGGTCACACTTCCACATTTTTCTTCAATACTTTCAGGACTTTATTTATGCCATTTCTCTTACCTGAAATGTACTTGTTGCTATCTGCTGTCTAGCTTTTCACATGCAGGGAGGAGCAGCTTATAACTAAAAAAAAAAAAAAA
>SJYQ01104741.1:489471-502652 GCA_006410935.1 Redunca redunca
TTATACTCCATTTATAGTTATAAAATATTGGCTTTATTCCTGTGTTATACAGTATATCTTATAGATTATTATATACATAGAAGTTTGTATCTCTCAGTCCCCTACACCTAACTGGCCACTCCCCATCTCTTTCTCCTCTGGCAAATACTGGTTTATTCTCTACATTTATAAGTCTATTTCTGTTTTATTATATTAATTTGTCTGTTATATTTTTTAGATTTCACATGTAAGTGGTAATATACAGTATTTGTTTTTCTCTGTCAGATTTATTTTACTTAACATAATATACTCCAGGTCCATCCTTGTTGTTGCAAATGGCAAAATTTTATTTTTTTAATGGCTGAGTAATATTCCAGCATGCAATTTGTGTTTGTGTATCACTTCTTCTGGATCCATTCATCTATTGATTGCTTCAATTGCTTCTTTATCTTGGTTATTGTAAATAACGCCTCTGTGAACATGATGCTTTTGAACTGTGGTGTTGGAGAAGACTCTTGAGAGTCCCTTCAACTGCTAGGAGATCCAACCAGTCCATTCTGAAGGAGATCAGCCCTGAGATTTCTTTGGAAGGAATGATGCTAAAGCTGAAACTCCAGTACTTTGGCCACCTCATGGAAGAGTTGACTCATTGGAAAAGACTCTGATGCTGGGAGGGATTGGGGGCAGGAGAAGGGGACGACCGAGGATGAGACGGCTGGATGGCATCACTGACTCGATGGATGTGAGTCTGAGTGAACTCCAGGTGTTGGTGATGGACAGGGAGGCCTGGTGTGCTGCGATTCATGGTGTCGCAAAGAATCGGACACGACTGAGCGACTGAACTGAACTGAACTGAACATTGAAATGCACATCCTTTCTTTAGAGTTTTCATTTTCTTCAGATGTATGGATCATATATGGTAGTTCAAATTGCTGGATCTTATGGTAGTTCAAATTCCTAGTTTTTTTAGGAATCTCCATGCTATTTTCCATAGTGGCTGAACCAATTTATGTTCTCATCATGAATGTACAAGAATTACCTTTCCTTCACATCCATACCAACATTTGTTATTTGTAGCACTTCGATGTTAGCTGTTCTCACAGGTATGAGTTTTCTTAGGGAAGATTCAAGGGTTTTAATCTATGAGTAATTTAGCCATACTACTGAAGCAGCATTCATTTCCAAGTGTAAGGTCTTTCCAGTTTGGTGGGAGAAAGAGTTATTCCTAGCCCATTATGGGATCTTGCTGTTGTTCTGCTTTCCCCTGTAGGTTGCTTTCTCTGATTGTATCTTCTGATGTGTGTGCAGACAATAATCAGCTGAAGACCTAAGGGAACCTCTTTGAATACCTCATGTGATTTCCCTCTATGCAGTGCCATTTTTTATAGTATTCTGCCCCCAGACTCTAACCACTTTAATCTTTCTGAACTTTGATGTCTGTTTAAATGACTAAATTCTCTTAACCAAGTAAGAAAATGAAGTTCTGTTTGGTTTCTTTATCTTGAGTGTCACTTAGACACTTAGGCACATATTTTAGACATTAAGCTGGGGAAATTTTGCAGCTTACTCATTTCCCTTTTCAGGAAAACAGTTTTTCATTGGGTCATGTATTTTGTCCAGTTGTCAAGTTATTTAAATATAAAGATAAATTTCCTCTCTGTATCTCCATCTTAGTTCAAATGAAAGTCTACATTAATATTTTATGGGCTTTTTTACAGAATATTCGGTTCAGTTCAGTTCAGTCACTCAGTCGTGTCAGATTCTTTGCGACACCATGAATCGCAGCACACCAGGCCTCCCTGTCCATCACCAACTCCCGGAGTTCACTCAGACTCACGGCCATCAAGTCTGATGCCATCCAGCCGTCTCATCCTCTGTTGTCCCATTCTCCTCCTGCCCCCAATCCCTCCCAGCATCAGAGTCTTTTCCAATGAGTCAACTCTTCGCATCAGGTGTCCAAAGTACTGGAGTTTCAGCTTCAGCATCATTCCTTCCAAAGAAATCCCATGATTGATCTCCTTCAAAATGGACTGGTTGGATCTCCTTGCAGTCCAAGGGACTCTCAAGAGTCTTCTCCAACACCACAGTTCAAAAGCATCAATTCTTTGGCGCTCAGCTTTCTTCACAGTCCAACTCTCACATCCATACATGACCACAGGAAAAACCATAGCCTTGACTAAGCGGACCTTAGTCGGCAAAGTAATGTCTCTGCTTTTGAATATACTATCTAGGTTGGTCATAACTTTTCTTCCAAGGAGTAAGCGTCTTTTAATTTCATGGCTGCAGTCACCATCTGCAGTGATTTTGGAGCCCAAAAGAATAAAGTCTGACACTATTAAGTCATTTTAATATCATTATATTTATGGATTTTTTCCTGTGTAATGTTAATTCACATAGTTTGCTTTGCACTCTGCTTACATTTTTGTTAATTTTATCAGGATGTGTTATCACTCCCTGTCTTAAATCTTATGAGGTTCTTGGCTAGTTTGAAGGATGGGACTATACAATAAATTTTACTGGTGAAATGGAAAAAGGAAGAGACAAAGTTTAAGAGATAGAGACATAAGTAAATACTAACATACCATGAGCTTATTCAAGGGAGAGAACTAATTATCTTTCACATTACCTACTACATACCTTGTGTATAACAGCTGGATAAATTGAAATAACAATATGGAAAAAATAATTTATGATCTTGTGAGATTTGGGTCAAGGACTCCATGTATCCTTGGTTTTAATAAATGCTTTGAAATCTGAGGATTATAACAATGTTTGATTAGAAATGAAAAAGACTTACTCACAGTTACAGTATGCTTTGAAATGCTTTAATTATATTTGATCTAAAGTGTATGATGGGGGAATGTCATCAAGAGGACATGATCTCTGATTGATTCTAGAGCTAGATCCAGGCAATCCAAAATGCCTCATCTCGTACCCTGTCCTCAGGATGTACACTCCACTCACTGTTCTCAGAATGAGAGCAATTTTCAAGGACACAACTGTGGGAGAGCAATGTGTTGTTGAGACCATCTGATTGTGTATATGACTGAACCCACTTAAAGCCTAGATATAGAAACTTTTAAGATTCTAGGGGGCTGATACAGAGATCTGCTTATTTTATATCACCTAGGACAAGCCTCACATGGAAGATCCCTTGCTTATTAGACCTGTTCCCTACCAATTTGGAGTAGTCTGCTTCTTTCTTTGTCTCTCTTTGCTTTCCACATTAGTGGATGGGGTCATTTCAGATTTCATCTGGGAACTCTTGAGTTTTTGAACTAACTGTGTGATTTGAGAAATTCTAAGTATGATGCTTAAAATCCTTCAAATTCATGGCCTAAGGAAAATGTGTGTCATAACAAAAATATAAAAGGTGTAGCACTTTAAGAATATAGATAGATACATGTATACATATATATTTTACTTTATATGCTTCAAAGTCCTAATTAAATAGTGAATATGAAATATTGATGGAAATTCTCTCAGATTTCCCATTTATGAGATAATTGATCTTGTCTTTTGTGGTGTATAATTTGCACAAGAATCAGGATGGTTATGTGGTTATTTTCCCTTTGATTATTCTTTATTCCTCTACTTTGAACTTTACAAATATGCAAAACTTTCACCATTTAACATGAAGGATGTTTCTTCTATTTATAGCAGTACATGAAGGATGTTTCTTCTATTTATAGCTGTGTCAGTTATCACAAAGGAACAAAATATGTTTTGCCTTGCAATTGTGCATGACAACTTTCCTAAAGCGTTAATATCATGATCTTTGAATGAGGGAGTCATTCCTGCTTAGAGTTAATATTTTTGTCATCAAGAAGAACTCACCCCTTTGCCAAGACAAAATGGAATGGCATGGAAAAAATTCCAAGCAACTAACCTTTCCTAAAACATCAATATTTCTGATGAAAAAGATAAATAAAGTGTAGAGCTAGATGTGAATCTAAAATAAGAACATAAACAACTCTCCTTTATTTCTACTTCTCCAGATCAACTTCTCAAGGAGTGAAGCTATACTTTTTAAAGTTTTATTAATGTTTTAAAGCCACAAATTCAACAGTTTCCCTTCTTTATAAAAGGAATCATAAATATAGAAGGAAAAAAATGTGATCACAAACGTTTCAAGTATTGTTGTCTCTTCCATTTATTCACTTGTTAACCAGTTTGGTGTTTATTATTTGTAAACACATAATAAGCTCCTGTGATACAATACTCTGTAAAAGTCGTGTAGAATCTGCTTTAAGATTCTGTTCTCTAGTCAATTTTAAATCATTAGTCACAGATTTTTAATTCACACATTTGCTGCCCCTTAAAATGTCTAGCATTAGGCTTTGAATTTATTTTTTTATCTTTTTTGGAAAAAAATTTTTTTTCCTCCTTTCAGAGGAGATTGCATCTTCCTAGGATTGAGAACATATGTCTTTTGTTTGCTTTTGCAAACCTAAAACCCAGACAAAAGCCAAGAAAAACCAGCATATACTGGGCACTCAATAAATGCTGCTTAAATAAATAGATCAATTAATGGAATTTTCATAAAAATTCTTAGCATATGTGTGTCCAATCTATTCCAATCTTTTCTTTTATGATGAAATTGAAATCAAGATAAGTAAGTGATTTGTCCAAAGAAATAAGTTGGCCAGTTGCTTTGAAGAAGAACCGATGGCCCTATTCATAGTAATGAACACTTACTACTAGGCTAATAACTTTTGTTTATCTTAAGTTCAGAGTCTTTCATACATAGTCTACAGAGAATAATGAGTGACACTTACTAAGAAACTGAGCTATTTCTGAAGACTGAACACTGAAGAATTGGTGTTTTTGAACTGTGGTACTGGAGAAGACTCTCGAGAGCCCCCAGACAGAAAGGAGATCTAACCAGTCAATCCGAAAGGAAACCAACCCTGACCATCCATTGAAAGGACTGATGCTGAAGCTGAAGCTCCAATATTTTGGCCATCTTATGCAAAGAGATAACTCATTGGAAAAGACCCTGATGCTGGGAAAGATTGAGGACAGGAGGACAAGGAGCAACTGAGGAAGAAATGTTTGGATGGCATTACCAACTCATTGGACATAAGTTTAAGCTAACTTTGGGAGATAATGAAGGACAGGGAGGCCTCGCATGGTGCAGTTCATGGGTTCATAAAGAGTCAGACACGACTGAGTGACTGAACAACAACATAAATGGAAGAATAAAACATGTTAATTTTCTTTGTGACTATGAAGAGCTTTACTTTCCAGCCAAAGATATCTTTATCCATAAATAAATGATTAGAATAAATTATCTGGAAGGTCTCTTTTGGGTTCAATATTCTATGAATCCTTGATTAATTTATGTCTACAGAAATAGCTATGTGAGTTAGAAAGAACCTATGACAATGCATCTAACACTACACTCATTTTGTCTAATACTAGGAAGAAAATGACCTCCCCAAGGGTCACATAATCAGTGCAAGGCCTCTGGTGTGAATCCTATTCTTCTACCAATCAGTCTGAAATATCTTCCCTCATTCACAGTATCAACCCAGTAATCACCTTGGTGGATTTCAGAGATTATATTTTGTTAATTATAAATTTAACTGATCTCAGTTCAGTTAGTTCAGTCACTCAGTCGTGTCTGACTCTGTGACCCCGTGAACTGCAGCATGCCAGGCCTCCCTGTCCATCACCAATTCCCGGAGTCCACCCAAACCCATGTCCATTGAATCGGTGGTGCCATCCAACCATCTCATCCTCTGTTGTCCCCTTCTCCTCCTGCCCTCAATTCCTCCCAGCATCAGGGTCTTTTCAAATGAGTCAGCTCTTTGCATTGGGTAGCCAAAGTATTGAAGTTTCAGCTTCAACATCAGTCCTTCCAATGAACACCCAGGACTGATCTCCTTTAGGATGGACTGGTTGGATCTCCTTGCAGTCCAAGGGACTCTCAAGAGTCTTCTCCAACACCACAGTTCAAAAGCATCAATTCTTCTGCACTCAGCTTTCTTTATAGTCCAACTCTTATATCCATACATGACCAGTGGAAAAACCATAGCCTTGACTAGATGGACCTTTGTTGGCAAAATAATGTCAAGTTAACGTTCCCTTTAAAGAAAATTATTCTAAGTTGAAAGTGAAAGTGAAAGTTGCTCAGTCGTGTCCAACTCTTTGTGACCCCATGGACTATATAGTCCAGGGAATTCTCCAGGCCAGAGTACTGGAGTGGGCCTTTCCCTTCTCCAACCCAGGGATCTTCCCAACCCAGGGATCAAACCCAGGTTTCCCACATTGCAGGCACAAGGGAAGACCTACTAGGTTACCTTATGCACTAGGTTACCTTATTCTTAAAGTAAAAAATGGATAATTGATTTCTTGGACACTGTACTAGGAAAGACAAAGTCCCATCCAATGGTATCTACTTATGAATTTTTAATCATATTGAAGACTTTGGTATTGAATACTCTTCTCTTTTGGAAAAATACAAATTAGATGGCACAGTGAGCACTGGACTTGGAGTCAATGGACTTGAGTACTAATCATTAAAACTGTGAGTTACTAGTTATTTGAACCTTAGTTTTTATTTACTTGTGTCATCTCTAATAAAAATTAAAACTATTAGCTTATTAATAAGTTTTAAAAGTACATGAGGTAGTGAATGGGAAAGCAGTTTGTAAACTCTAAAGTCTTTTCCAAATCTCTTCA
This sequence comes from Redunca redunca, assembly GCA_006410935.1. Classification (NCBI taxonomy): domain Eukaryota; kingdom Metazoa; phylum Chordata; class Mammalia; order Artiodactyla; family Bovidae; genus Redunca; species Redunca redunca. The sequence continues at coordinate 496,138 of SJYQ01104741.1, forward strand.
AAATGAAGTTATGTTTTAAAATTAAACCAAACTCTTAGAAGCATTTGATATTCAAATGCAAAATATATACCTCTATAAATGTGAATTTATTGTAACAATGGTCCTCAATATGAGCTAAATTTTCTTGCGTGTATGAATGTTAACTTTAAGAAAAAGAATTGTAGCAAAAAAAAAAAAAAAACCTTTTCATTTTCTGTTATTCTGTAGATTCAAAATGTCTCAATCAAGTCAGTAATTTTTAGTGTCTTATTAGATTTTCATACTATATCCTATTAATTGAAATAAATTATGTCTATAAACTATAACTTTAGTCCATCTGTATTGAGAATTACTACACACAAGCAATTAATATGTGTGATCCCATTATAACTGGTATCTCTATAAAATATGTAACTCATTCTGCCTTGAATTGCAGTTATATGTCTATCTTCCTCTATCTCCCTCATTGTATATTAATGATCTTTAAAGAGAGTATTTCTGTATTTTCCTGAAATTGTTGTTTATTGTTGTTTAGTGGCTAAGTCATGTCCAATTCTTTGGTGCCCCTGTGGACTGGCAATCCCTCCAGGCTTCTCTGTCCATAGGATTTCCCAGGCAAGAATACTGGAGGTGGGTTGCTATTTCCTTCTCCGGGGGATCTTCCTGGACCAAGGATCAAACCCACCTCTCCTGCATTGGCAGGCAGATTCTTTACCACTGAGCCACCAGGAAACCTTTCTGAAATTAGCCTACTTAAATTAGCATGTAAGAAAACTTAGAGATAATTTAAGCCAGATACTTCTTTTATAATTCAAGAAACTTAAAAAAAAAAAAAAAAAAAAAAAAGGTCCATTATGGCAGAAACTGCCTACAAAGAAGCAGTTCTACCTTTCAGAACTCTGATTCATTGTTTTTTACACTTATCAAAAATAGATGAGCCCTCTATTGCCCCAAGGGTCTAAGACAACCATTGTAATCCCATTTTCGTTACCAGTAATTAATTTAGACACATGCAGAAGACATAGTCTTGGCCAATATTTATAAGAGAAAGTCTGTTGGAATGTTCTGGAAAATAATCTTCCCCCAACAATAAGAGGTAAGGGAGATAAAACTGTTTTCCTTCCTCTTTCCCACTCTCCCTCTCTCCCTCTCTCCTCTACCTGGTATCCTTGTGTTACTGAATCAGCAAACAGCTTATTCTCCAGAATTATTCTTGGGCTTCCCAGGTGGCGCTAGCAGTAAAGAACCTTTCTGCCAATGCAGGAGACATAAAAGAGGGTTTGATCCCTGGGTTGGGAAGATCCCTGGAGGAGGGCATGGCAATCCACTCCAGTATTCTTGCCTGGAGAATCCCATGGACAGAGGAGCCTGGCAGACTACAGTCCATAGGGTTGTAAAGAGTTGCACATGACTGAAACAACTTAACACACAATAGGTTTATAAATTCCTATGGTTTATGCCAACTGAGTTCTTTCTTATACCCAAAAGTATCCTAACTGAAAATAAAATTTAGAGATAGAGAAGTGTATCATTGCATAAGACATAGACACATTATGGTGGATAGGGTGTTATAAATGTTTTGAAAAAAAGGAGGTATGATAAATTTGGGCAATTAAAGAGGATGTATAAAGTAGATATTTGTAGGGAGTTTTGCCACCCAAAATCATATCTCCTTTCCTATGTCTGGGTAATCCTCCCTCTTATATAAAGCAGAAATTTCTGCTATGCAAGCCAAAAAAAAGCCACATATGGATTTCCTCAGACTTTCTTATTAAAGAGATTACAGTATTGAGCACAAGACCTTGTATACTGATCCAAGTCTGGACTCTGAAACTACTTCTATGAAACAGATGAGGAATCCATTCTTGCAAGGGAGATGTTCTGCTGGCAGTAAATCCAGTATTGATGGTATTAGAATCTGGTTCTTCAGAGTATATTCATGAAAATCATTCTATCACGTGACTTCAGGCTTGTTTTGGTTTCATAGTCTCAAACACTAGATATTTAGTTTTTCTGGAGTTATCAAATATGATGTTATCATTTCCTTTTCATCTTAAATTAGTCATATTTAATCTCTGCTGCTTGCAAAAAAAAAAAAGTCTTAACTGATATATTAAATGAACTTCTGAGATCTTCAAAGGAAATTATTCAAAGAACTCAGATGCGCAGATGAAAATTTGGCTCCTGCTTAGTTTAATTGAACCCAGAGTTTAGACTGTTGAGATTCTGCCTTTTTTTAAAAAAAAGAGCAGATTCTGTAGAAGGAAGGCAAGTCAGGCCCACCAGTATCAGTAAAGCAAGGCAGTGAGGTAAGCATGTTCAAAGAGAGCATGGACTAGGGTACATTTTGATGCTGATGTTTTGAGTAAAAAGTCAAATCCCAGAAGAGATTAGAGTGGTTTTCATGCAGAACTAAATTTTACTTTCAAATGTCTAATTGCACAGGTTTTAATAAAAGTAAAATAACCATTGTAAAGACACAAATTAAATTTAGGCAAAGGCTCACTTACTGTGGCTGGGTTAAGATACCTGAATATTCTCTAAAAAAAAAAAAAAGTGATTACTGTAAATGTATGACTTTTGTCTCTTTTAAATTATCTCCATCTCCATGTCCTGTAACTCTTTGAATACAAGGAGCTTGGAANAAAAGTAATTACTGTAAATGTATGACTTTTGTCTCTTTTAAATTATCTCCATCTCCATGTCCTGTAACTCTTTGAATACAAGGAGCTTGGAATGTGAAAGTATTTGCTAAAATGAACCATTGTAGCATGAACAAGATACAGTGACTATAGTGACTATTAAACCCAGAACAGTATTTGAGTTAGTATTTTTTTAAATATATATCATACACACTTTGAGGTACCTCCTTCAAAACATTGTGATGCTCAGGAAACTAGAAATTCCCCCATTGAAAGGAAACTCACAAACTGGTATATCACAGTAAAAAGTAATTTAAATTTTTAAATGAACCCTGCCACAGGCTGAGAGTTTAGGATCATAAAATCTCAGAGTTGAAGAAGAACTTAAAAGTCTTCTGGTCTGTTGGTTCCTATGACTATTTCCACACCAAAATGAATTTGGGAGCTTAAAAAACACTTTAAGCTTCAATTTAGATAGATTAATGCAGTGAGATTTAGGAAATACTAATCCAGCTAGCCCAACTCTACAAGTTTCAGACTCATAGTAGGTTAAAATTAACAACAACACATATTAATTGACAGTCTAAAAGTATATAAGAAAGATAATTTGGAATAAATTCTTGTTATTTTGATGAGGTCATAAGAACTAGCATGAAGACAGAAAAGAAGACACTAGCCAAACAATAAGCAAGCTGAAAGGATATGGAACATTCAAGTTTCTTGTTTTTAAGAAAATACTTGAGAGTATCCAACTCTAACACAGCTTAATCATTTTTGCATGCAAAATACATTTCAGATCCTAAGAAAAAAAAGTATATGGAAATTAAGAGGGAAGTTTCTAAGCTACTTTTTGCTGTTCTGAAAAAAAAGCCACAATTATCGTATCAGACAGAATTAGCCATAGAAGGGAACAGGAGATTCAATGTAAACTACTTTATTCTCTCCGCAAATGCCAGAGTTGAACTGAAGAATGACAGTCAAGATGGAAGGAAAAGAAAATGAAATGCCAGCCACACAACTTTCTCTCTGCATGGAAAGTTTTCTAGCTCTTATTTCATTGTTAAATTTTTTCAGCCATATTACGTGGTATATGTTTCCAAGCCTTCATCTTAGCTATTTATTCAATTAGTAGAGAAAAATCTAAAATACAGTCAACATTAACTCATTTCTTTCTAGAAGGGAATCAGTGATAGAATGCTAAGCTCAGTTAAGCCTCTCAGTCCTGTCTGACTCTTTGCAACCCCATGGACTGTAGCCCACCAGGCTCCTCTGTCCATGGGATTCTCCAGGCAAGAATACTGGAGTGGGTTGCCATTTCCGTCTCCAGGGGATCTTCCCGACCCAGGGATCGAATCCATGTCTCCCACATTAAAGGCAGACGCTTTAACCTCTGAGCCACCAGGGAAGCCCCTCAGAATGTTTACCAACTATAAAATTGAGAATAGGATGGTAACGGATAAAATTATCCAAAGATTCTCAAAAGCTGCTGTATTCACTGTATTATTCTTAACTGAGAAACATGAACAAATCGGAAAGTTATTCCCTTTGAATGTATGCATATAGCAGCTGTTGCACAGTAGGATTTCCTCATTTTTATAACTGAATAATATTCCATTATACACACACACACACACACACACACATATATATAGTCAACTACAGTCAGCACTTACCAAGATCATTGTTGACAGCTGAATGAAAAGGGCATTTGCCATCTGCCTCTGTGGAGACTGAACCCTACACTGTTGCAGCTGTTGACCTTCAACACGCCCTGAGGGAGTTCATGGTGGAGTAAGGCACACTGCTCCAGGCAATCTGGTAGGGTAGGTCTTTCAATTCAGTCTCTCAGCCTTGTCCAACTGTCCAACTCTTTGCAACACCACGGACTGCAGCACACCAGGCCTCCCTGTCCAACTCCCAGAGTTTACTCAAACTCATGTCCGTTGAGTTGGTGAGGCAATCCAACCATCTCATCCTCTGTATCCCTTCTCCTCCCCTTCTTAATCTTTCCCAGAATCAAGGTGTTCTCACATGAGTCAATTGTTCACATCAGGTGGCCAAAGTATTATAGTTTCAGCTTCGGCATCAATCATTCCAATATATATTCAGGACTGATCACCTTTGGAATGGACTGGTTGGATCTCCTTGCAGTACAAAGGACTCTCAAGAATCTTCCCCAACACCACAGTTCAAAAGCATCGATTCTTCAGCGCTCAGCTTTATTTACAGTGCAACTCTCACATGCATACATGACTACTGGAAAACCATAGCTTTGACTAGACAGATCTTTGTTGGCAAAGAAATGTCTCTGCTTTTGAATATGCTATCTAGGTTGGTCATAACTTTTATTCCAAGGAGTAAGTGTCTTTTAATTTCATGGCTGTCGTCACCATCTGCAGTGATTTTTCAGCCCAAAAAGATAAAGTCTGTCACTATTTCCACTGTTTCCCCATCTATTTCCCATGAAGTGATGAGACCAGATGCCATGATCTTAGTTTTCTGAAAGTTGAGCTTTAAGCCAACTTTTTCACTCTCCTCTTTCACTTTCATCAAGAGGCTTTTGAGTTCCTCTTCACTTTCTGCCATAAGGATGGTGTCATCTGCATATCTGAAGTTATTGATATTTCTCCCAGCAATCTTGATTCCAGTTTGTGCTTCTTCCAGTCCAGCGTTTCTCATGATGTACTCTGCATATAAGTTAAATAAGCAGGGTGACAATATACAGCCTTGATGTACTCCTTTTCCTACTTAGAACCAGTCTGTTGTTCCATTTCCAGTTCTAACTGTTGCTTTCTGACCTGCATATAGGTTTCTCAAGAGCCAGGTCAGGTGGTCTTGTATTCCCATCTCTTTCAGAATTTTCCATAGTTTGTTGTGATCCACACAGTCAAAGGCTTTGGCATAGTCAATAAAGCAGAAACAGATATTTTTCTGGAACTCTCTTGCTTTTCCAATGATCAAGTGGATGTTGACAATTTGATTTCTGGTTCTTCTGACTTTTCTAAAACCAGCTTGAACATCTGGAAGTTCATGGTTCACATTGTTGAAGACTGGCTTGGAGAATTTTGAACATTACTTTACTAGCATGTGAGGTGAGTGCAACTGTGTGGTAGTTTGAGCATTCTTTGGTTGTAAAGAATATAATCAATCTGATTTTGGTGTTGACCATCTGGTGATGTCCATGTGTAGAGTCTTCTCTTGTGTTGTTGGAAGAGAGTGTTTGCTATGACCAGTGCATTTTCTTGGCAAAACTCTATTAGTCAATGCCCTGCTTCATTCCTCATTCCAAGGCCAAATATGCATGTTACTCCAGGTGTTTCTTGACTTCCTACTTTTGCATTCCAGTCCCCAGATGAAAAGGACATCTTTTTTACGTGTTAGTTCTAAAAGGTCTTGTAGGTCTTCATAGAACTGTTCAACTTCAGCTTCTTCAGCATTACTGGTTGGGGCATAGACTTGGATAACTGTGATACTGAATGGTTTGCCTTGGAGACGAACAGAGATCATTCTATCGTTTTTGAGATTGCATCCAAATACTGCATTTTGGACTCTTTTGTTGACCATGATGGCTACTCCATTTCTTCTGAGGGATTCCTGCCCACAGTAGTAGGTATAATGGTCATCTGAGTTAAATTCACCCATTCCAGTCCATTTTAGTTCACTGATTCCTAAAATGTCAACATTCATTCTTGCCATCTCTTGTTTGACCACTTCCAATTTGCCTTGATTCATGGACCTGACATTCCAGGTTCCTATGCAATATTGCTCTTTACAGCATTGGACCTTGCTTCTATCACCAGTCACATCCAGCTGGGTATTGTTTTTGCTTTGGCTCCATCCCTCCATTCTTTCTGGAGTTATTTCTCCACTGATCTCCAGTAGCATATTGGGCAC
>SJYQ01104741.1:503377-527587 GCA_006410935.1 Redunca redunca
GGACATGGAACAACAGTTCAGTTACAACATACTGGTTCCAAATAGGAAAAGGAGTACATCAAGGCTGTATATTGTCCCCTTGCTTATTTAACTTACATGCAGAGTACATCATGAGAAACGCTGGACTGGAAGAAACACAAGCTGGAATCAAGATTGCCGGGAGAAATATCAATAACCTCAGATATGCAGATGATACCATCCTTATGGCAGAAAGTGAAGAGGAGCTAAAAATCCTCTTGATGAAAGTCAAAGAGGAGAGTGAAAAATTGGCTTAAAACTCAGCATTCAGAAAACTAAGATCATGGCATCCAGTCCCATTACTTCACGCGAAATAGATGGAGAAACAGTGGAAACAGTGTCAGACTTTATTTCTGGGGGCTCCAAAATCACTGCAGATGGTGAGTGCAGCCATGAAATTAAAAGACGCTTACTCCTTGGAAGAAAAGTTATAACCAACCTAGAAAGCATATTCAAAAGCAGAAACATTATTTGCTGACTAAGGTCTGTCTCGTCAAGGCTATGTTTTTTCCTGTGGTCATGTATGGATGTGAGAGTTGGACTGTGAAGAAGGCTGAGCACCGAAGAATTGATGCATTTGAACTGTGGTGTTGGAGAAGACTCTTGAGAGTCCCTTGGACTGCAAGGAGATCCAACCAGTCCATTCTGAAAGAGATCAGCCCTGGGATTTTTTTGGAAGGAATGCTGCTAAAGCTGAAACTCCAGTACTTTGGCCACCTCATGTGAAGAGTTGACTCATTGGAAAAGACTCTGATGCTGGGAGGGATTGGGAGCAGGAGGAGAAGGGGATGATAGAGGATGAGAAGGCTGTATGACATCACTGACTCGATGGCCATGAGTCTGAGTGAATTCCGGGAGTTGGTGATGGATAAGGAGGCCTGGCATCCTGTGATTCATGGGGTTGCAAAGAGTCGGACAAGACTGAGCGACTGAACTGAACTGAACTGTGACATTTTTCATTATGGAGGTTTCCTTGTGCTGTGTTCCATATTGTTTTTTAGTCACTAAGCCATGTCCAATTCTTTTGTGTCCCCATGGACTGTAGCCCACCAGGCCTTTCTCTCCATGGGTTTTCCAGGGAAGAATACTGGAGTGGGTTGCCATTTCCTACTCCAAGGGACTTTCCCAACCCAGGGATCAAAGTCATGTCTCCTGCATGCAGGCAGATTCTTTAACCTGTGAGCTTGTTACCTTTGTTCCTCTTGGGGGCTGCCCTGCATATCAGTTATGTGTGAATATCCTTGAAACTCACTGGTGGTAGGTAGAGGAGAGAGATGATTCAGACTATCAGAGCTCCATCTCTTTTTTCTCAGGAGAGATTTTTCTTTGAAACAGATGGTGATGCAGGTGAGTTTCTGAAGAGAGAATTTACTTCTAATTCTTCTTGCCAGACATGAGGCACTGTTTTAAACTACATTTTTCCATTTTGCCATGGACCCCAGAGATGAGCTGCATTGCTTTTAGGTCTTTATTCTGCATGTTCTTTGACACTGCAACAATGTATCTGATTGATTTTAAATACCAGATTGTAAATCTCACTAATTTGACAAACCAAAAACTGAAAAACTAAAATTCTTTTAGGATCCATTCCTAGAATAAACTCAGACATCAAGACCTATGATATAACTTGTATTCTTATTCATTCGAAAAACCAAAAATAATAACAAGGAAAACAAAGAACAATAAAGATTATATATATATATTTGTATATTTTATATTGGTGGCTCAGAGGTTAAAGCATCTGCCGCCAGTGTGGGAGACCTGGGTTCGATCCCTGGGTCAGGAAGATCCCCTGGAGAAGGAAATGGCAACCTACTCCAGTATTCTTGCCTGGAGAATCCCATGGACAGAGAAGCCTAGTAGGTTACAGTCCACGGAGTCACAAAGAGTCGGACACGACTGAGCGACTTCACCTTCACCTTCACCATATTTATATATATATTTACTCAGTAAGAAGTTACTTCTTTCATCAAGGAAAAAATAATAGAAAAGATTTTATCATCCATTCATTCATTCATTTATCCTAGTGAGAATTTGTCAAACACTCACTAAGAAGGGTCAGGAAGCTATTGAACCACTCTAAAATGATATTTCCAAATTAATACAATAAAAAATCAAAACTACATTGATATTAAAACAGGATGACCCAATCTCAAAAGGTGTCATATTCGTAATGAATGGCATCTTTCAGGAAATTGATTGTGTTCTGTCTTATAATATCTGCTGCTGATGAACTATTTAAGTGGGTATTGATTCAGAAAAACCTAATCCATAATAATTCCTGCATTACATGCACTACCATGTGTAAAATAGTTAGCTATGGGAGGTTTCTGTATAGCACAGGGAGAACAGCTTGGTGCTCTGTGTAGACGTATAAGGGTAGGATGGTGGGGATGGAAGGGAGGCTCAAGAAGGAGGGGATATATGTATACTTATAGCTGATTCATGTTTTTGTACAGCAGAAACTGACACAACATTTTTAAACAATATTACTCCAATTAAAAAATAAATTTAAAAAAAACAAAGATTTGGCAGATTGTATACAGAGTCACATGCTTTTCCTTTGCCAAAATTATCCTTTCACTTTATTTCAATGTTTATGTAGAAGTATCCATATAGCTCATAAAGGAATGAACAGAGAAGATTAAAGTATATGGAAAAGAACCTCCTGATAATTTTGGCTCCACAAGAGATACAGACATTATTGCTAGAAAAATAATAAGAATCAATAGAAAAGTAAAATTCTTTTTGCAAGACAACATATACTTTTAAATTTTAAGCTGTTTTTTTAGGAATATATTTAGTATTTTTTAAAAATCTATCATGAATTTTAATGCATTTAGAAATTAAAATTAGAGTTCTGAGATATGGATTAAGTTGAATACCCTTTCCATAGTTTATGGGTATAAGGCTGAAGCTCATGTCTTCTCTGACTCTCTTCCATGAGGCCTACCATTCTTCACCAATGTACTCTGCAGATGGAGTTGTTATAAGTCTGATAAGCATCATTTGATGGATAAAGAGCCCAGAAAGGGGAAAAAGATATATTTGTTTCCTTAATGGTGAATTTATCTTACTAAGAACCAAGAGCTTATCTCCTCTCTCCTTCCCACTTCTCTGCTCTACCTGACATTATTTCAAAATAGCAACATTATTTTGAAACACATTAATGAGATTTTAAATGAGTGTGCAATTTATTATGTAATTATGTTTACATTCTTTAGAGAAGGGACTGTATATTTCAGGCTGCCAACTTTTCTGTAGCCTGTGCCAGTTTGTGGGGGTAGAGACGCTGTGTGTCAGGGAGATGAAAGCAAGTCATCCATCTTGGTGTCCCTGCAGCTGTTCAGGGTGTTGGAGAGCACTCTACAGTTAGAGACAGGAAGCCTGTTTTCACTGCAGCGTGGGGGAAAAAAATCACTTAACATCAGTGAAATAGGTTCCTTGCCTTCCTCATAGTGCAATTATGTGGAGCATTTAATTATGACATTAAAATACTTTCTAAATACATTTTAGACAGATTATTACTTTTACTCCTAAAATTAGGAGAAACCAGGGATGCTATTTAAGCAGCACATCCAGAAGTTCTGTTAATAATTGAGGACAGACACAGTAGCCCCTGCCAGAGATGCTACAGATCAAAGATACTATCTTAGCTGGCTGAACGAAAGGACACATTAAAATTAAAGAACTTAATTCATAAGTGGGAAGACCACTGGATTCTAAGTTTGAATCCCTGATCTGTGATATTGGCTATGTGGCCTGAAACAAGCTAACATCTGTCATTAACCTTCTCAAACAGACAAAAGGAATGAGCAAAATAGCTTCAGATCAACATTTTTAACTTTTTGACACAATAACATCCAGCTCCCACTCCAAATAATTTATATACCATGACATTATTAACGCAAGCAATTTACATTTATATATCTCTTCTCAAGTCTCCTCTTCTGAATTAAGTGAATGTTGCTGCTGCTGCTAAGTCACTTCAGTCGTGTCCAACTCTGTGCGACCCCATAGACGGCAGCCCACCAGGCTCTGCTGTCCCTGGGATTCTCCAGGCAAGAACACTGGAGTGGGTTGCCATTTCCTTCTCCAATGCATGAAAGGGAAAAGTGAAAGTGAAGTCGCTCAGTCGTGTCTGACTCTTAGCGACCCCATGGACTGCAGCCCACCAGGCTCCTCCACCCATGGGATTTTCCAGGCAAGAGTACTGGGGTGGGGTGCCATTGCCTTCTCCACAATTAAGTGAAATAGTAATATCTAAATCCAAATCTGACATGTAAATACAGAAGGAAGTTAGTTTGGAACTATTGCATTAAGGTTTCAGCTACATAAACTGTCTTCATTTTAAAGATAATTCAATTAAAGCCCTGAGAGGTTAAATCACTTGCTAACAAGATACAGCTACTAAATGAGTGAGTACTGTTTTCTACATTCTACAGTTATTTCTCAGACATTGATAAAAAGTTTTCATGATTAAGCAATCATTGTTCAGATACTCATATAAATGCATGGCCAAAAATTTCCAAATTATTAGCCTGAATATGTTGTACCCTCATGATATTTTTATTTCAAAGAACTCTGGCTTACCATTTAAAATCAAGTTAGCCATGACGCTTGAGGCCCAGGTGTTTTTAAGCAAATCGATTATGCAGATTTTCTGTGGAAATGAGCTGCTTTTTTCACTGGAAAGAAGGTTCAGAAGAAAGAGCTTGGGTTAGCTGAGGTCGTGTCCCCTAAAGTGCATACTGAAGAACAATTATTGGCTTCCTTGGTCAGGTTTGTTGTGTTTAGTGATAGTTCTCAATAGTCAATGGAAAAGCCAGAATACTTTTTCATCTCTGGTCTTTCTTTTTGTGAAAAGGTCCTGATGTCCAAGTGGACAAGCAGGTGAAATTTCAGGAAATCTGTAATGGAAAATTCACATTAAGAGTTTCACAGATTTTAGTTGTCTTTTATTTTCTCCTCACCCAAGTTTACTCTTAAAGGGAGAGGGAATAAAGTTAACAGATAGATGTATTGAATGTGTAATTCCAGGCCTTCCTAGAGAATTGTATAAAGTAATTCTTGTCATCCTATTCTTGCTGACACTCCATCGTGTTTCTGCTTTTCACTTTCTTTCTCCTTTCCAGTTCATTCTATTGATGTTCATTTTATTTAATGAATTGTATTTCTGTTGTTGAAGCCCCTTAAAAGTTATTTTATTTCCATTCCTGCAAGAGGAGAATGTCCAGAAAAGCTTTCTTGATTATTAGCACTAAAACTGGCTTTTCCATTGACTATTGAGAACTATCACTTTGCTTACTTTCTGAAGGAAAAGACCACTTGCCTAATTTTAACTTCACTTACCTTCCCTCACATTGATTTCCCTGTTACAGCTTCATCACTTCTATCATTGGCATAGTATCTACAGCGGGTTAGAAGGCTGTACCTACTCTGGTTTGGACACTAAGCTACTTACACTTGTGCCAATGTATATATAAAGTCTCACTTATTCCTTAAATAAACTTAAGTCACTATTAGCCCGTTTATAGATGAAGTAAATGAACCTCACAGACTTTAAGTAGTTTTGTTAAAGACATATACCAGATGAGAGACAGAAATAGATATAATGTTTAGTGTTGTTTTTGTCATTATTGGAAGAAATTATCTTCTCCTGCGTCTGCATCCAGATCTGGATAGGTAATATTCCAGGATTTGTACGTATTCCTTCAAAATTCATTTTCAGACTTGGAAAATATCTGACTGAAAAATAACCCCAAGAAATAAAACAGCAAGGAAACATCAACTGCATTGTTTTCTCTTTCCCATAATTTAGTATAGAGAAAAGTATAAAATGTCATCAATATTTATGTTTTAAAATCAGAGGTTGTTTAACACAATAATACTTGATGAGTAAAGAAACTATTCTTTCTTAAATTTAGGTACAAGCTGTGATTTTTGTTGCCGTTGTGATTACCTCAAAATCTTAGCATCATTTCAACTTGTGTTTTCCTTGTTGTATATGGTTAATTACCAAGTCCAATTTTGATTTCATATTTCAACAAGCACCACCTCTATTTCCTTTCCAGGGAGTATATGGTTTTTCTATATTGGGGATTATGTGTGTTTGTGTTAAGTCAGGTCCGACTTTTTGTGACCCTGTGGACTATATCCCTGTCCATAGAATTTTCCAGGCAAGAATACTGCAGCGGGTTGCCATTTCCTACTTCAGGGGATCTTCCTGACCCAGGGATCAAATCTGCATCTCTTGCATCTCCTGCATTGACAGGCAGATTCTTTACCAATAGGCCACCTGGGAAGCCCCATTTGGGATTATACCAGTCTTTCCAACATGGCCAAGCCATGTTTTTCTTAACTAGTACTTCCTTCTTCCTTATATGAACCCAGTGTGCAAGTAAAACTATTCTTCCAAGAAGATGTGAATAATCTACTCACCTAGTTTATTGGGTTTTTTTAGGATATTTCTTCTTACTGGAAAGCTTTATTCTATTATAAACTATTGTCTATCAAGCACACAGTTGTCCACATTTCATATATCCCTTTACATTCTAGGATGACTGCACTAAATACAATACTTAAATTTTATCAATTTTCTATTCTGGTGGCCCAATACTTATCATTTATCTCTTCTACTCATTATTTTAGCTCCAAAATGAGGTTGAGACAATATAATTTTAAGGTGCTCAGCTAAAAATGCTCGGGGGGGCAGACCTGAGCTTTATTTTCTACACAATTGTTTACCAAATTCTCTGAACAATATTATTCATTTGTTTGTGAAACCTTCAGGAAGCCTCTTAAGATACTGGAATTAAATAATTATAGAACATAAGAAATAAGGAATTTAGAGATCTGATATTTCCTAAAGTTGGAGAGATACTCTGAAAAAGAAATAAATTTAAGGTAAGAAGCACTCTTCATTTTATTCACTCCATTTCTTTCACACTAATTATTTAGTTCAGTTAATATTTGAATGCCATTTTATTAACACTTAAATACTTGAATGTCATTTTATTATCATATATTGTCAAACTATAGTATTATACAATAGCAGTAGTAGTAGTGTTAGTCACTAGGTCATATCCAACTCTTTGCAATCCCATGGACTGTAGCCTGCCAGGCTCCTCTGTCCATGAGATTCTCCAAGGCAAGAACACTAAAGTGGAGTGCCATTCCCTTCTCTAGAGGATCTTGCTGACCCAGGGATTAAACCTGGGTCTCCTGTGTTGCAGGCAGATTCTTTACCGTTTGAGCTACAGGGAATTATACAATTATACAATAGAGACATTATCTATTACATGCTCCCAGTACTTGCCAAATATTATTTATAGAAACAAAAGTGTATGAAATGATCAGATTGTTATTTTTCTCTCCAGAGTTTAAATTTTCCCAACTAAAATAGGAAATCTCATCTCAGAAATTATATACCAGATTTTCTAAAGGTAAGAAAGGGTTAAAATGGACACAGTTTTAAAATTATACTTTCCTTTCATATGGGGGTAAAACAAGTGGATTCTAGTTCATCAACTGTAAATCCTGGATTAAATATCCTTCTATACTAATCTTTGTGAAAGAAACATTAAAAGCCCATTTGATATTTTATACTGTAATGTGATTCTTTAAGGATTTATTACTTTATTCCCATCTATACTATTTTTTCTCTTTCTGTCTTAAATATTTTAAAGCAAAACTCAGCCTTTATGATATTTTACCCATTTACCAGTCAGAATATATATCCTTAAAAATTTATCTGGATATTTTCCTATATAACCAAACGTCTCCAATTGCCTCAAAATATGTTTTTACAATTGATTTATTCAAACAGAAAACAAGTAAGGTCCACACTTGCCAGTTGGTTATGTTGCGCATATCTCTTTGTATCTGAAACAGTCATACATTCCCTTGCTTCTTCGTAACATACTATTGAGCTGCTGAAGACAACAGATCACTTGCCCTTTAGAATTTCCAGTCTTCTAAATTTTCTTTGCTGTTTGCTTTGTGATGTTGGCTAATTTGTTTATCTCTCCTTAGTATTCTTAATGTACTAATTATTGGCCCTGCAGATATAATAAAATTTAGGATTAGATGTTCTATGTATTTTTGAAAAAAATACTTAAAGTGGTGCTATTTATCCTGTAACATATTTGGAGACTTGCAGTATAAAATTGTCCCTTCTTAGTAATGTAATGATTGATTGTGCAGTTAATTCAGGTCATAATAGCATGCTCTCTAGTGAGACAAAGACCTCAACGTTAACACGGCTCTCTGATTTCTGGCCACAAATAGTCTAAATCGTTCCAGCTAGTGACATCAAGGTGTGGATTAAATGACTGTACATAATCCCTTTCTGAGGTTCTTAGCCTGGAGGCTAAGGATCTGGGAAATTAATTTAGAAGTTCATGTGTATCCTAACACAGGCATACTGACCAAATTTTAAAAATAAAAACTGACTCATAAGGTTTATGAAGAGTACCAGAATCTGAGAACCACCCCCACCCAGTAACTCTCCATGAACAATACCCTTGAAAGGATACAGATAAGAAAGAAAAAGCAATGATAATTCCAGAAGCTAAGGATGAAAAGAGTGAAAACATCAAAATTCTGCAGGAATATCTTTAAAACTGGATGACATCACACAAAAGTCATTGAGAGCTGATATATCCTTTAACTCTTAAACTAAAAGAGCACTAATAGAATTTTAGGCAAATTCCATTCACATACCCTAAATAATGAATGTGAAATTTAACTTTATATAGATCTGACCTTAGATCTTGGATTCTTGTCACTTATCTGCTTTATAATTCTGGGAAAGTTACTTCATCTCTATAAGTTCCTATTTCTTTATCTATGTAATATAGACAAGATTTCACTACTTTCCTCAGAGTTTGGATGTTAAAATTAAGCCAAGGAATGGAGGTATATATAACAGCATCATGTTGCTTTAAAATAGGTTTTATTATTATTTAGGAATGTTAAGGCTAACAGAGACAACTGTCGTTGAAAATATAGTTTATTATTCTTACAGATGCCAAGAGAAAGGGCACATCAAACTATGGCTCAATCAGGAGGTACAGAGAGAAGGGGAAATTGTGAAGAACCTTTATTTTGGTTTCCATGAGAAGGAACAGGCAAGGCAGGTTAAACATTTTTAGGATGAACTAGCTTGAATAATTCCATGGTCTCTGGGATACAGCAGCTGTCCTTAGTTATCTGGTACCTGACACTGGGGTAATTAAAGCCAGTGAATGATGCCCCCATAACATGAGAATCCAATAGACAAGTTAGCTGGGGTGTGGGCTCTGGATTGCATTAAAAGGCATATGGCTAAATTTTTTATTGAAATCTTCATCCCTTCCCCACGTATCTAAAATAATGCTGTTTTATAAATCAATTTCTTCTTCTTAGATCTATTTTTCATCTGTGCATTCTTTCCCATGGGTCTCCTGCATCCTTTTACACAGTCTGAATTGTAATAGCTTTTCAATAAATATTAATTGTTTTAAAGTCTTTGTTCTGAAATAATTTTAGACTTGCAGAAAAGTTGCAATAATAATACAGAGTTCATGTGTATGTTTCAACCTGTTTCCTATGATGACTTTTTTAAAAAATTTTTTAAATGTTATTGGCATATAGTTTATTTACGATGTGTTAGTTTCAGGTATACAGCAAATTGATTCACTGTATGTATACATATATTCATTCTTTTTCAGATTCTTTTCCCCATAGGTTATTACAGAATATTAAATACTATTACAGAATACTATGCTATACAGTATGTCCTTGTTGATTTTCTATGTTATATATAATAGTGTGTATTTGTTAATCCCAAACTCCTAATTTATCCCTCTTTCTTCCAATTATGATAACATCTTCAATAAGCATAGTATATATAATATGCTGCTCTTAAGTCGCTTCAGTCATGTCCGACTCTGTGCGACCCCATAGATGGCAACCCACCAGGCTCTCCCATCCCTGGGATTCTCCAGGCAAGAGTACTGGAGTGGGTTGCCATTTCCTTCTCCAATGCATGAAAGTGAAAAGAGACAGTGAAGTCACTTAGTCGTGTCCAACTCTTAGCGACCCCATGGACCGCGGCCCACAAGGCTCCTCTGTCCATGGGATTTACCAGGCAAGAGTACTGGAATGGGTTGCTATTGCCTTCTCTAGTACATATAATATGATAACATCTTAAATAAACATAGTATATACAATTGTCAAAACAAGAAATTGATGTTCTTATAATGCTATTAACTAAATGCAATCCTTTTTCAACTTTAACCAGTCTTTTGCCCTACTGCTCTTTTTCTTTTCCAGGATCCAATTTAGGATCTCACATTGCTTATGTTGTTGTGTCTCCTTCAGTTCCGTTCAGTCGCTCAGTCGTGTCCCACTCTTTGCAACCCCATGAATCGCAGCATGCCAGGCCTCCCTGTCCATCACCAACTCCTGGAATTCACTCAGACTCACCGCCATCAAGTCAGTGATGCCATCCAGCCATCTCATCCTCGGTCGTCCCTTTCTCCTCCTGCCCCCAATCCCTCCCAGCATCAGAGTCTTTTCCAATGAGTCAACTCTTCGCATGAGGTGGCCAAAGTACTGGAGTTTCAGCTTTAGCATCATTCCTTCCAAAGAAATCCCAGGGCTGATCTCCTTCAGAATGGACTGGTTGGATCTCCTTGCAGTCCAAGGGACTCTCAAGAGTCTTCTCCAACACCACAGTTCAAAAGCATCAATTCTTCGGCGCACAACCTTCTTCACAGTCCAACTGTCACATCTATACATGACCACAGGAAAAACCATAGCCTTGATTGACTAGGCGGACCTTAGTCGGCAAAGTAATGTCTCTGCTTTTTAATATCTCTAGGTTGGTCATAACTTTTCTTCCAAGGAGTAAGCGTCTTTTAATTTCATGGCTGCAGTCACCATCTGCAGTGATTTTGGAGCCCAAAAAAATAAAGTCTGACACTGTTTCCACTGTTTCTCCATCTATTTCCCATGAAGCGATGGGACTGGATTCCATGATCTTCATTTTCTGAATATTGAGTTTTAAGCCAATTTTTCACTCTCCTCTTTCACTTTCATCAAGAGGCTTTTTAGTTCCTCTTCACTTTCTGCCATAAGGGTGGTGTCATCTGCATATCTGAGGTTATTGATATTTCTCCTGGCAATCTTGATTCCAGATTGTGTTTGTTCCAGTCAAGCGTTTCTCATGATGTACTCTGCATATAAGTTAAATAAGCAGGGTGACAATATACAGCCTTGGTGGACTCCTTTTCCTATTTGGAACCAGTCTGTTGTTCCATGTCCAGTTCTAACTCTTGCTTCCTGACCTGCATATAGGTTTCTCAAGAGGCAGGTCAGATGGTCTGGTATTCCCATCTCTTTAGAATTTTCCNTTCATGGCTGCAGTCACCATCTGCAGTGATTTTGGAGCCCAAAAAAATAAAGTCTGACACTGTTTCCACTGTTTCTCCATCTATTTCCCATGAAGCGATGGGACTGGATTCCATGATCTTCATTTTCTGAATATTGAGTTTTAAGCCAATTTTTCACTCTCCTCTTTCACTTTCATCAAGAGGCTTTTTAGTTCCTCTTCACTTTCTGCCATAAGGGTGGTGTCATCTGCATATCTGAGGTTATTGATATTTCTCCTGGCAATCTTGATTCCAGATTGTGTTTGTTCCAGTCAAGCGTTTCTCATGATGTACTCTGCATATAAGTTAAATAAGCAGGGTGACAATATACAGCCTTGGTGGACTCCTTTTCCTATTTGGAACCAGTCTGTTGTTCCATGTCCAGTTCTAACTCTTGCTTCCTGACCTGCATACAGATTTCTCAAGAGGCAGGTTAGGTGGTCTGGTATTCCCATCTCCCTCAGAATTTTCCACAGTTTCTTGTGATCCACACAGTCAAAGGCTTTGGCACATAGTCAATCAAGCAGAAATAGATGTTTTTCTGGAACTCTCTTGCTTTTTCTATGATCCAGTGGATGTTGGCAATTTGATCTCTGGTTCCTCTGCCTCTTCTAAAACCAGCTTGAACATCAGGGAGTTCACGGTTCACGTATTGCTGAAGTCTGGCTTGGAGAATTTTGAGCATTACTTTACTAGCATGTGAGATGAGTGCAATTTCATGGTAGTTTGAGCATTCTTTGACATTGCTTTCTTTGGGATTGGAATGAAAGCTGACCTTTTCCAGTCCTGTGGCCACTGCTAAGTTTTCCAAATTTGCTGGCATATTGAGGGCAGCACTTTCACAGCATCATCTTTCAGGATTTGAAACAGCTCAACTGGAATTCCATCACCTCCACTAGCTTTGTTCGTAGTGATGCTTTCTAAGGCCCACTTATGTCTCCTTACTCTCAACCAATTTGTGACTTTTCCTCCCTTTTCTTGGACTTTTGTGGTATTGACATTTTGAATGAGGACTCGTTTGTTATTTTCACTCATTTGGAGAAATGCCAGTTTGTTATTTTGAGGGGCTTCCTTGGTGGCAATGCCAAAGAATGCTCAAACTATTGCAAAATTGCACTCATCTCACGTGCTAGTAAAGTAATGCTCAGAATTCTCCAAGCCAGACTTCAACATTACGTGAACCATGAACTTCCAGATGTTCAAGCTAGTTTTAGAAAAGGCAGAGGAACAAGAGATCAAATTGCCAACATCCACTGGATCATCAAAAAAGCAAGATTTCCAGAAAAACATGTATTTTGGATTTATTGACTATGCCAAAGCCTTTGACTGTGTAGACCACAACAAACTGTGGAAAATTCTGAAAGAGATGGGAATACCAGACCACCTGACATGCCTCCTGAGAAATCTGTATGCAGATCAGGAAGCAACAGTTAGAACTGGACATGGAACCACAGACTGCTTCCAAATCGGGAAAGGAGTATGTCAAGGCTGTATATTGTCACCCTGCTTATTTAATTTATATGCAGAGTACATCATGAGACATGCTGGGCTGGATGAAGCACAAGCTGGAATCAAGATTGCCAGGAGAAATATCAATAACCTCAGATATGCAGATGACACCACCCTTATATCAGAAAGCAAAGAAGAGCTGAAGAGCCTCTTGATGAAAGTGAAAGAGGAGAGGGGGAAAGTTGGCTTAAAGCTCAACATTCAGAAAACTAAGATCATGACATTCAGTCCCATCACTTCATGACAAGTAGATGGGGAAACAGTAGAAACTGTGACAGACTTTCTCCTCTTGGGCTCCAAAATCAGTACAGATGGTAACTGTGGCCATGAAATTAAAAGATACTCCTTGGAAGAAAACTTATGACCAACCTAGACAGCATACTAAAAAGCAGAGACATTATTTTGCCAACAAAGTTCTTTCTAGTCAAGGCTATGGTTTTTCCAGTAAGTCATGTATGGATGTGAGAGTTGGACTGTGAAGAAAGCTAAGCACTGAAGAATTGATGCTTTTGAACTGTGGTGTTGGAGAAGACTCTTGAAAGTCCCTTGGACTGCAAGGAGATATAACCAGTCCATCCTAAAGGAAATCAGTCCTAAATATCCATTGGAAAGACTGATGTTGAAGCTGAAACTCCAATACTTTGGCCACCTGATGTGAAGAACTGGCTCATTTGAAAAGACCCTGATGCTGGCAAAGACTGACGGCAAGAGAAGGGGATGACAGAAGATGAGATGGTTGGATGGCAACACTGACTCAATGGACATGAATTTGAGTAAACTCTGGGAGTTGGTGATGGTCAGGGAGGCCTGGCATGCTTCAGTTCATTTGATTGCAGAGTTGGACATGACTGAGTGACTGAACTGAACTCCCTGGTGGCTCAGTGGTAAAGAATACACCTGCCAATGCAGGAAATGCAAAAGATGTAAATTCGATCCCTGGGTCATGAAGATCCCCTGGAGAAGGAAATAGCAACCCATTCCAGTATTCTTGCCTCGGAAATCCCATGAATGAATGAGGCTGGTTGGATACAGTTCACAGAGTAGCAAAAGAGTCATACATGACTTAGCAACTAAGCAATGAAAACAACAATCTGTTATTTTACAAATATTTCTCAATTTAGGTTTGTCTGGTGTTTGCTCATTGTTATATACTTAAAAAAATAATATACAGAAGTGCATTAATTTCTTCTCACAGTATTGTATCAATATGTCTTCTTACTGGTGATGACATTGGTAATTTGGCTAAGAAGGTGTTTGCTAGATTTTCCCATTGTAAAATTACTATTATATTTTTTTTCCTTTATAATAACTACAATGATCGTAAGTATGGAGTTCAATGAATTCTGACAAAAGCATACACCTAAATAACCCACTCAACTAAGATATAGAATATTTCCATCCCTTCAGAACATTTGCTTATATGGCTTCCTAGCAACCACTCCATGCTGCTGCTGCTGCTGCTAAGTTGCTTCAGTTGTGTCCAAGACTCTGTGCGACCCCATAGACGGCAGCCCACCAGGCTCCGCCATCCCTGGGATTCTCCAGGCAAGAACACTGGAGTGAGTTGCCATTTCCTTCTCCAATGCATGCAAGTGAAAAGTGAAAGTGAAGTCGCTCAGTCGTGTCTGACTCTTAACAACCCCATGGACTGCAGCCCACCAGGCTCCACCATCCATGGGATTTTCCAGGCAAGAGTACTGGAGTGGGGTGCCATGGTAACACCCAAAAAGCAACTCTTCTGATTTCTTTGGATGAACTTCTGGATTCTCTCTGCTAAAATTTGTTAAGGATATTTGGATATGTACCCATGAATTATATCAGTTTATAATTACACTCTTTTAATGTTCTTGTCTTATTTTGGTATCAGGATTATTCTGGTTTCAAAAGCAAGTTGAAAAATCCTATCTTTCTGTTTTCTAAAAGAGTTTATGTAAGAGTGTTATTACCATTTTCCCAAGTATTTAATAGAATTCATTACTGAAGCTGTTTGTGCCTAGAGTTTTGATGGTGGGTAGGTTTGTAGCAATGAATGCATATTGTTTAATAGATATATGGTTATCTTTTGAAAGTTTGTGTCTCTAATCTAAATTGTCAAATTTATTGGCACAAAGTTGTCTACAAAATTGCCTTACTCTGTTTTAATGTTTGTAAGATCAGTAGGGATGTTCTGTCTTTGAATCCTAATATCAATAGCTTATGTTTTTTCTCTTTTGTCTTGATCTGTAGAGCTACAGTGTTTTCCAAACTGATGATATTTTCAATTTATTAACATGTGATTATGTTTTTCCTTTTTGGTATTATATTTTCTATTTTGCTGGCTTTCCTAGCAGTATTTTCTTATATTTGGATTTCTAGCTTATGAAGGTAAAAGCATAGACTGTTAATTTTAAAATTGCACTCAATGTTAATGTAAGTATTTGAAGACTATAAATTTCTCCTTAAGTGCTCTGTTAGTTGCATTCCTCAAATGTTGCTATATTTCACCTATAAATTGCTTCCAGTTGCTTCATAATATCCCACATGTTTTTCCATTTACATTACTGTCTACAGCTCTCAAGGATAAACAGCTTTTGTTGTCTCCAATACTCCATTGACCAACATAAATACTACTTCAGTTATTTCTAATATCATACCCTTGTATTCTGAGAATTTCTTCAGGGTACATATACAGGAACAACATTTTTTTATTGTATATCCAACTACCTTAATCATTGGAACAATTTACAAAATATATTTTTCCTTGATTTCTATGTAAATATGTTTCACTTGTGCTTAAAGTGAAGTTTTCTTCTTTTTCAGTCCACATATCTTTATTGAATAGAAGTGTTGTAGCATGTATCTGTCTTAACTAGTTTTGAAAAGACTGTATCTTAGACATTTACTCTGTTTTCAGACTAAACTCTTTCCTAATATACCATGNTTCTGTTATTATTTTTGTGGATTTCTCTTCTTGTCATAAACATTTCATTTTACTTTTTGTTATCTCAAAGAAACATCTTACAATTTCTGTGCTTATTTAGTTTCTACTTTTTTATTTTCTTCTAACTTATTGTGCTTCAGTTATTTTATTTTATGTAACATTAAATTGAAGGCTTTTCTCTTTCTGTTAATTAGATAAGGCTGACTGCTGCTGCTGCTGCTGCTGCTAAGTCGCTTCAGTTGTGTTCGACTCTGTGCAACCCCATAGACGACAGCCCACCAGGCTCCCCTGTCCCTGGGGTTCTCCAGGCAAGAACGCTGGAGTGGGTTGCCATTTCCTTCTCCAATGCATGAAAGGGAAAAGTGAAAGTGAAGTCGTTCAGTCGTGTCCGACTCTCAGAGACCCATGGACTGCAGCCTACCAGGCTCCTCCGTCCATGGGATTTTCCAGGCAAGAGTACTGGAGTGGGGTTAAGGCTGACTACTTCCAACAAAAAGAATCCCAGTCATTTGTTGTTCAGTCCCCAGGTTGTGTCCAACTCTTTGCAATCCCATGGACTGCAGCACACCAGGCTCCCCTGTCCTTCCTTGTTCTGGAGTTTGCTCAAATTCATGTCCATTGTGTTGGTGATGCTATCTAACCATCTCATCTTCTGCCATCCCCTTCTCCTTTTGCTTCAATCTTTCCCAGCATCAGGGTGTTTTCTAATGAGTTGAGTGTTCACATAAGACAGCATCAGTCCTTCCAATGAATATTCAGAACTGATTTCCTTTAGGATTGACTGGTTGGATCTCCTCTCAGTTCAAGGGACTCTCAAGAGTCTTCCCCAGCACCTCAATTCGAAAGCATCAATTCCTCAGTGATCAGCCAGTCAGTAGATTCCCAAAATAGAAGTCTCCTTCTTTCTCACTTTATATCCGATGAGCTTACATTCCTCAAATTGATTTTCAACCTCAAACCCCTCTGCCTGTGTAGAAGGTAGGTCTTCAGAGTCCTCCACAGGATTTTTGTATCCAGGCTTCAAGGGGAAAAAAAAGAGAGCATGTGTGGAAAAAGCTCTTCATTCCTCAAGGATGGCAGTCATCACAACCATTCATGTTTACTCATGAGCCCTATTGTTTGGCCACAAGTCTTTGCAGTAAAGTTGGGAAACATAGTCTAGCTGTGCACCAAGCAAAAAGAAAATATAGATATTGGTCAGCAGTGGGCCAGTCGTGCCAGAGTCCTTACTTGTAGTCACAAAATATCCACTTTCTCCTCTCTACACTCATATCCTCCTGAGAAACATCCCAAGGACACACCCTATCACTGTATACTGCTCAAAGTCCAGGATTTTAGGTGATTTTCTGTCCTCTTCTTCAAATTCAGACATGGTACCTGTTCCAGCAGGTTTTAAGTAATAAAACTAGTTATCTTCTCCTTTCCACAAATCTTACACAATGTTAAACCAGGGACAGAAAAACCACTCCACAAGCTCTGATTCAAAAAGAATAGGAGACATAAAACAGCCATTATTCACCTCTCCTTGATTGCCTCATCTGAGCACACTCTTACAGGCAACACTAGTGGTTAAGAATCCACCCACCAATGCAGGAGACACCAGAGATGAAGGTTCAATCCCTGGATTGGGAAGATGCCCTGGAGGAGGAAACAGAAACCCACTCCAGTTTTCTTGCCTGGAAAATCCCATGGACAGAGGAGCCTGGTGGGCTATAATCCATGGAGTCACAAAGTGTCAGACATGACTGAGCATGCACACACCACCACTCTTATTCTTATTGAGACATAAATAATGATGTAAGCAAAACTGACTTTGAATTCCAACTCTGCCACTTGCTTTATGGACAGATTTTGTGACATAACTAGTGATTATTTTGCACTAAATTCTTTTGCATGATGTAAATCTAACAGCATTTTTTGCCCTTGAGCTAAACTAAAAATAGATATAGCACACTGTTTTTCAAGGTAGGAAGGAGAACTTCCATATCTTTAAATAAATTTAGCTTTGGTTCTCCCCCAAAGCAGAGCTTGAGATAAAGTCTAACATGGGTGAAGTGATCCCAGGTCATTGGAAACATGGAACTGTAAGAGTGAAATAGGAAAGAAAGGAAGACTAACTTTGATTCTGCTATGAACTAAATTCCCCTGCAGAATTTCTGAAGAAGACTGAGAATATGTCTTAGAAATATCAGCCTGAGACTTCCTTGGTGGTCTAGTGGTTAAGACGTTGCCTTCCAGTGCAAGGGGTTCAGGTTCTATCCCTGGTAAGGGAGCTAAGACATCACATGCCTTGAAGCAAAAAACTTAAAACCTAAACAGAAACAATTTGTAACAAATTCAATAAAGACTTTTAAAAAATGGTTCACACCAAAAAAAAAAAAAAAAAAAAGGAACTGTCAGTCTAAGGAGAGGGATTTTTATCCCCTGATTCCTGTCTACTACATGTCAAGCAAGATACTGTCTCTCTGGCTGTTTCAGAATCTCTGTGTCAGCTCTACAGCATCCCATATTGAGACATAAAAGAACCCCTAGGGCAAAAAACAAGACATGAAGAAGAGGTGAGATATCTGAAGACCACTGGTTGTCACAGCAACAACCAGAACCAAAAGGTGGCGGGTTTTTATAAACTGGCATAAAGTAGTCCAACCTAATCCCACCTGCAAATTTGGTAATTTGCACGCAGCAGGGTCAATTTGCAAATGTTTGTTCAATGAGAAAATGCAAACTGTTCTTTCATAGTTGTTTTAGATTTCATTCCTCTAGATAAATACAGAATTATCAAACTTCTATTCAAGTGAGAATCCTGACTTTTGAGCTAGGAATCTTGATGCTGGGGAAAACTACAAGGATTGTTCTCTGGATGCCAAGACATATACTGTTCAAATAAACTGTGACAGCCATAAATCCTGCCTCTGAAACTTTATGATTTATATTAGTTCTGTGAAGTAATTCACTCAGACTTGGATTTTCCATTTGCTTGATGATTATATTTGCTGCTGTGGTTGTAAAAAAATGCCTGTAACACAGCTTTGCAGAACATTTGAACATTTTTTTTTAATGAAAAATGTGTATGTGTGACTTTTCCTTTACTTTATTTTCTTTTATTTTCCTTTATTTCTATGACCAGTGCATTCTCTTGGCAAAACTCTATTAGCCTTTGCCCTAATTCATCTGTACTCCAAGGCCAAATTTGTCTGTTACTTCAGGTGTTTCTTGACATCCTTCTTTTGCATTCCAGTCTCCTATAATGAAAAGGACATCTTTTTTCGGTATTAGTTCTAAAAGGTCTTGTAGGTCTTCATAGAACCGTTCAACTTCAGCTTCTTCAGCATTACTGGTTGGGGCATAGGCCTGGATCACTGTGATATTGAATGGTTTTCCTTGCAAATGAACAGAGATCATTCTGTCATTTTTGAGACTGCATCCAAGTACTGCATTTCAGACTCTTTTGTTGACCACAATGGCTACTCCATTTCTTTTAAGGGATTCCTTAGACTCCCTTAGATATAATAGTCATATGAGTTAAATTCACCTATTCCAGTCCATTTTAGTTTGCTGATTCCTAGAATGTCAATCTTTACTCTTGCCAACCAGTCCATTGTGAAGGAGATCAACCCTGGGATTTCTTTGGAAGGAATGATGCTAAAGCTGAAGCTCCAGTACTTTGGACACCTGATGCGAAGAGTTGACTCATTAGAAAAGACTCTGATGCTGGGAGAGATTGGGGGCAGGAGGAGAAGGGGACGACCCAGGATGAGATGGCTGGATGGCATCACGGACTTGATGGATGTGAGTCTGAGTGAATTCCGGTAGATGGTGTTGGACAGGGAGGCCTGGCGTGCTGCAATTCATGGGGTTGCAAAGAGTCGGACATGACTGAGCGACTGAACTGAACTGAACTGAACTCTTGCCATCTCCTGTTTGTCCACCAATTTGCTTTGATTCATGGACCTCTCATTCCAGGGTCCTATACAATATTGCTCTTTTATAGCATCGGACCTTGCCTCTATCACCAGTCCCATCCACAGCTGGGTATTGTTTTTGCTTTAGCTCCATCCCTTCATTCTTTCTGGAGTTATTTCTCCACTGATCTCCAGTAGCATATTGGGCACCTACTGACCTGAGGAGTTCCTCTTTCAGTATCCTATCATTTTGCCTTTTCATACTGTTCGTGGGGTTCTCAAGGCAAGAATACTGAAGTGGTTGCCATTCCCTTCTCCAGTGGACCACATTCTGTCAGACCTCTCCACCGTGACCCATCTGTCTTGGGTGGCCCCACATGGCATGGCTTAGTTTCATTGAGTTAGACAAGGCTGCGGTCCATGGGATCAGATTGGCTAGTTTTCTGTGATTATGGTTTCAGTGTGTTTGCCCTCTGATGTCTTCTCGCAACACCTACCATCTCACTTGGGTTTCTCTTACCTTGGATGTAAGGTATGTCTTCACAGCTGCTCTAGCAAAGCACAGCTGCTGATCTTTACCTTGGACGAGGTCGTCCCTCCTGACCTTGAATGGAGTAAGCTCCTCTCGGCCCTCCTGCACCCACACAGCCACCGCTCCTTGGACGTGGGGTAGCTCCTCTCAGCCGCCACGCCTGACCTCAGACAAGGGATAGCTCCTCTCAGATGCTCCTGTGCCATTGCAGCCTGGTGCTCTTGGTCGCCACCCCTGATCTTGGGCATGGGGTAGCACCTCTCGGCCATGCTCTGTGCTGTCCCTTGCAGCCTAGCAAACACCCTCTTCCAACAACACAAGAGAAGACTCTAAACATGGATATCACCAGATGGTCAACACTGAAATCAGATTTTTATATTCTTTGCAGCCAAAGATGGAGAACCTTTAAACAGTCAGCAAAAACAAGACTGAGAACTGACTGTAGCTCAGATCATGAACTCCTTATTGCCAAATTCAGACTTAAATTGAAGAAAGTAGGGAAAACCACTGGACCATTCAGATATGACCTAAATCAAATCCCTTATGATTATGGTGGAAGTAAGAAATAGATTTAAGGGACTAGATCTGATAGACAGAGTGCCTGATGAACTATGGATGGAGGTTCGTGACATTGTACAGGAGACAGGAATCAAGACCATCCCCATGGAAAAGAAATGCAAAAAAGCAAAATGGCTGTCTGAGGAGGCTTTACAAATCACTGTGAAAAGAAGAGAAATGAAAAGCAAAGGAGAAAAGAAAATATATAAACATTTGAATGCAGAGTTCCAAAGAATAGCAAGGAGAGATAAGAAAGCCTTCCTCAGCGATCAATGCAAGAAATAGAGGAAAACAACAAAATGGGAAAGACTAGAGATCTCTTCAAGAAACTTAGAGATACCAAGGGAACATTTCATGCAAAGATGGGCTCAATAAAGGACAGAAATGGTCTGGACCTAACAGAAGCAGAAGATATTAAGAAGAGGTGGCAAGAATACACAGAAGAACTGTACAAAAAAGAGCTTCACAACCAAGATAACAATGATGGTGTGATCACTCACCTAGAGCCAGACATATTGGAAAGAGAAGTCTTAGAAAGCATCACTATGAACAAAGCTAGTGGAGGTGATGGCAATTCCAGTTGAGCTCTTTCAAATCCTGAAAGATGATGCTGTGAAAGTGCTGCACTCAATATGCCAGCAAATTTGGAAAACTCAGCAATGGCCATAGGACTGGAAAATGTCAATTTTTTTTCCAATCCCAAAGAAAGGCAATTCCAAAGAATGCTCAAACTACCACACAATTGTACTCATCTCACACACTAGCAAAGTAACGCTCAAAATTCTCCAAGCCAGGCTTCAGCAATAGGTGAACCGTGAACTTCCAGATGTTCAAGCTGGTTTTAGAAAAGGCAGAAGAACCAGAGATCAATTTGTCACCATCTGCTGGATCATCGAAAAAGCAAGAGAGTTCCAGAAAAACATCTATTTCTGCTTTATTGACTATGCCAAAGCCTTTGACTGTGTGGATCACAATAAACTGTGGAAAATTCTTCAAGACATGGGAATACCAGACCTCCTGACCTGCCTCTTGAGAAACCAGGAATCACTGGTTAGAACTGGACATGGAACAACAGACTGGTTCCAATAGGAAAAGGAGTACATCAATGCTGTATATTGTCACCCTGCTTATTTAACTTACATGCAGAGTACTTCATGAGACACGCTGGGCTGGAAGAAGCACGAGCTGGAATCAAGATTGCCAGGATAAATATCAATAACCTCAGATATGCAGATGATACCTCCCTTATGGCAGAAAGTGAACAGGAACTAAAAAGCCTCTTGATGAAAGTGAAAGTGGAGAGTGAAAAAGTTGGCTTAAAACTCAACATTCAGAAAACTAAGATCATGGCATCTGGTCCCATCACTTCATGGCGAAGAGATGGGGAAACAGTGGAAACAGTGTCAGACTTTATTTCTGGGGGCTCCAAAATCACTGCAGATGGTGATTGCAGCATGAAATTAAAAGACACTTACTCCTTGCAAGGAAATTGTGACCAACCTAGATAGCATATTGAAAACCAGAGACTTTACTTTGCCAACAAAAGTCCGTCTAGTCAAGGCTTTGGTTTTTCCTGTGGTTATGTATGGATGTGAGAGTTGGACTGTGAAGAAGGCTGAGCACCAAAGAATTGATGCTTTTGAACTGTGGTTTGGAGAAGACTCTTGAGAGTGCCTTGGATTGCAAGGAGATCCAACCAGTCCATCCTAAAGGAGACCAGTCCTGGGTGTTCATTGGAAGGACTGATGTTGAGGCTGAAACTCCAACACTTTGGTCACCTCGTGCGAAGAGTTGACTTATCGGAAAAGACCCTGATGCTGGGAGGGATTGGGGGTAGGAGGAGAAGGGGATGACAGAGGATGAGATGGCTGGATGGCATCACTGACTTGATGCACATGAGTTTGGGTGAACTCCGGGAGTTGTTGAAGGACAGGGAAGCCTGGTGTGCTGCAATTCATGGGGTCTCAAGAGTTGGACACGACTGAGCAACTGAACTAAACTGAAGTTTATTTCTAAATTTCAGAACTAACATATAATCTAAGATCTTCTATTTGACCTCATCATTCAAATTTCTAAATTGCCACTCCTCCCCACCCCACATCTGCCATAATCTTTAATAGAATTTATCTAAGATATGACAAAGTCACCTAAAAATAGATATACTTGTTTTGCTTTGGGATTTTTTGGTCAGTATTTAAAAGCATAAATTCACACTTATGAAGGACATATAAAATCTTATAACAGAACTTAATTTAGTGAAAATGGACACGGCAAATTACCATCTCGATAGTTTTACAGAAATAGATGGCTTATATAGAGGCATTATGCTTTGTTGCAGGTAATACAAATCTTCTATTTGTAGATTAAATTCCATTTTTATTTTTAAGACTTGGAATTGTTTAATTAAATCCAGGAAATCAGAGATGCGGAAGTTATTAAGTCATTGGGAATGTTTTAATTCATTTCAGATTAGGCATTTTTCATGTCTCTCCTCAATACACAAGTAATGCATGCCACCTGCAGATAACTAACTTGACAGCAAATTCAAACTTTCAGCCTCTCCTTATATCTTACTTCTTCTTCCCAATGGTCACAGGATGTATTGTTTTTCCTATCCTTCTTCCAACCACTTCTCCTATTCAAGATGCTTTTCATTTCATTTCATAAATTACCAAAAACTAACATAAGAAGAATCAGAAAATCTGAACATCCTTGTGTGTTAAATAAATTAAATTTATAACTATAAAATTTCTCACATAGAGAACTCCAGGCCCAAATGGTTTCATTGGTAAAACCTATCAAACATTTAATGAAAAGAAATCCAAGAGTACACAAACACCTTTAGAAAACAGAGAAACTGTGTGCATTCCACTTCTCTCTTTATGAGCCGGCATAACCCAGGTATCAAAATCAGTCAATGATTTTAGTTGAAAAGAGTATTTAATATGAACATATACAAAGTGACAGAGATACAAACTTTAGTTTTATTGCTGTAAAGCTGTGTGACATTCATCTGTCAGGTCTTTGGTTTAGAGTCACACACATCTTTAATTAAAAGAGGTGTATTTTTTACATATTGTTTATAATATTTTATTAAGTTTATGTCATGAATACTTTTTCATGTCATTAAATATCCATCTATAATTTTTTAGCTCTTCTCAAGGTAATGTTTCTGTTTAAGCAGTCTCAATCAACTTTATAGAAGTACTACTTCTGAGTATTTTACACATTCTTTGTTTTGTGTATTAAAACACACACACAATATGAAAAATTCCCTTTAGTGTTGAACATAATATATTTTTTTTTAAAAATGATTTTGTTACATTTGATCTAAGTTAATTTCTATTCCTTTTT
>SJYQ01104741.1:527615-567457 GCA_006410935.1 Redunca redunca
GAGAGTTTTACATGAGGATTTTGAAAAAAAATATGACATAAATTTCTTAGGATAATAATAAACAGGCCAAAACTACTGGAAAGATGAATAATAAGCAAAAGATCTCATTGTGTTATAAATGTTATAAAATCATAAATATTTGAAAATTACCAGATGATGGTCTAGGGCCATGCAAATCTTATGTACATGGTATAAATTTGGGGGAAACCAAGCCAAACTCTGTGCTGCTCTCTTACTCTATTTTTAAGAAGAAATTTGGGTGATTTTATAACTCATTTAAAGTTGTACTAAATCTCTCAGTAATGTCCAACTCTTTGCAGCCCCATGGACTGTAGCTTGCCAGACTCTTCTGTCCATGGAATTCTTCAGGCAAGAATACTGGGGTTGGTAGCCATTGCCTTCTCCAGGAGATCTTCCCAACCCAGGTATCAAACCTGGATCTCCTGCATTGCAGGCAGATTCTTTACTGTCTGAGCCACCAGGGAAGCCAAACTTTTAACCAAGACTTTTAACCAAACTTTTAAGTGAAACTTTAACAGTTTGTTGACAACTCTGTACAGAACTGCCAGCTAATTAATGAGCATATATTCCCTGTGTAGAAATAAGAGAACATATTATAAAGATATAATGCCTTTTCAAATGTATTTATATTTCTTCCATAACCCAGGAATATTATGAAATAGCTACCTTAATATATTTCATGAAATAAAGATTGTTTCATATCAAATGGAACCATGTATTAAAAAAATTCCCAACTAGATTCATTCATTGAAGACTCCTGATGTCTTTTTCAATCTTAATAGTGGTTTAAATGCTAATCAGGAAAATTGACAGTCTTTCATAATTTGAGTTCAGATTTTGCTCATGTATTCCATAGAGCACTTTCCCTTTAATGCTGACCATACATAAATATTGTATATTCATAAAGTTTAATGAAACTTAATTTTTAAAATGTACCGCAAAAGAGAAACAACTATAAATCCAAGGTTTTCACTGACTAATGTAACAGGAGTCTATAATCACAGACTCCAATCTGCCCCCAAACAAATTACACTGTGACAAAAACTGTCTGCAAAAGAAAAGTCAAAATGAATATAATATGGAATCAGCTTCAGTGGAGTTATCAAACAGAATAATCACTAAAGATTAAAATGGGATCTGACAGCAAGGCAAGATATGACTCCTGGATCCAGAGTGCAGAGGTTTATTGCCAATGCTGAGCTGGAAACCTGGCCTAGAAAGGAGGGATGTCCAGAAGGAAGCCACACTGGGATTGGAAAGCAGGCTTTTGCCCATAAAGGTTAGTAATGTTGAAACCTCAAAAACCTCAGAGGTTCAAATTGGGTAAGTCAGTATTTCAGAGTGGCAGGGTGGGGTGGCCTGTCTGGTTCTTCTGGGTAGCTGAGAACACAGCATACTGGAGCAAGGCATTTGGAGTTCTGTTCCCAAGCCCTGGCTCTTATTTTCCCAAGAAATCAGTGTCAGCCACTTAGCATTCACTGTCCCAGTTTTCTTCTAAGTATAATCAGATGAATACATTGACCACATATTGAATTTACTAGGATCTTACCAGTTAGCGTTTTAAAATAGAAGAGAATAAAATAGAACAGAACAGAAATTATAGAGCTATAAGAGATTTTACAGATCCACTAATCCAATCCTTTCAACATTGTTGCTTTGAGAGAAGAGACATAGTCCAAATCTAGTTAGTGCTTAGAAAGCTTCTGCTTTTCAATTTGGAAATAAAGACTAGAATATGTCCTTTGAATATTTTATTGAATCTGGGGTTGGAAAAATATGTATTGCTTTGTGGAGAATTAAAAATTTTGATGTAGATAGATATGCACTGACCTGAAAAGTATTAATGATATATACCTTAATGAAAATTGAAGCTTCAATTCTTTTGCCACCTGACATGAAGAGCCAACTCATTGGAAAAGGCTGACACTGGGAAATATTGAAGGCAGGAGGAGAAGGAGATGACAGAGGATGAGATGGTTGAGTGGCATCACCAACTCAATGATATGAGGTTGAACAAACTCCAGGAGATGGTGAAGGACACGGAAGCTTGGCGTGCTGCTATAGATTCAGTTGCAGAATTGGCTGGACACAACTTAGTGACTGAACAACAACCTTAATGAAAAATATTAAACAATAATAAACATAATACTAGTCTGTTTCTATTAAAATTAAATAGATATGAATATACCTCTAAGAGAAGGACATATTGTCAAGTAGCAACAATAATTTCATGGTGGGATTCTAGGTTATTTTTATTTTCCTTTTTTGGCTTATCAGTGATTTCTAATATAAGGAATATGCATTTTGTTTGTAGTAGAAAAAATATTGCATTCTGTGTCCTAAAATGCAAAATTTGACTAACTCAGATCTTCATTGTTAGCTTAGACCTCTCTTTTAAGCTCCAGAGACATTTATCCAAATTTTCTATGTATAATTTAGAGCCCCATTGTTCTCTAGTTAAGTCTCCTTTGGGACATTAGCTCTCAGTCAATCATAATACTACCTTACCTTTGGAGTGGTAATTGACTACTTTATATCAAGGCCTCAGGCCCACTTTTGATAACAAGGGAAATGAACAGCTACGCCCCAAAGTGCAAACCTTCTTTTGTCAGCACATAAGCTAGTTTACCTTTCAAAACAATGAGAAATACATCTCAGATTCTAACCACAACCATCTATAAATTCCAGCTTATTGGATCATTTACCCTCAGTACAGCTGAACTTCAAACTTAGTGGAATCACTGATTTATTAAGTCCTCTGCTTTCCCCCATCTGTTAGTTCTTTACTCTCTTCCTATCCAGGTTAGAGTCTGTGGTTATTATTGCAACCACTCTCTTCCCTGCCCTCTTTATCTTTCCATTTCACATTTCCAGCAAATCACTTTCTCCAAATTAATGTGACTTTTTGACTTTTCTATGCCCATACCCAAGGTACTAAGCATTATTGGGGGAAAAAAAGTTTCCTTATAGATTCACAATCATTAATCTTAAGTCTGCAAGACAATTACTTGGCCCTCTACAGTCTGATTTTCCCCTTACATTCCACCAAAGCTGTTTTCATCATTATTATTAATGTCATCTATTTCACCAAGTCCAGGAGAAATGTTTTCTTCCTTAGCTTCTTAGATCACTTAGCTATCTCCAATCAACAGTTAATCACTTTCTATTTTTAAAAATAATCTGTTCCTTTAGCTTCTAAACCTTAAAGAATTTTAATTTTCCTTTTACTGGCTGTTTAATCTTAGTCTTACTTGAAGGCCCACCTTCCCTAATGGAGCTATAAGAATTTTCTCAGTGATCTGTGCTAGGCCTCTTGTCCTCTACTCTGCATTCTCCATCTAGAGCTATATCATCTCTTCTACTCCTTTGATTTCAATGACCACTTACATTCTTGTTATTGTTCAGTCACCAAATTGTGTCCAACTTTTTGTGACCCCATGGACTTCAGCATGCCAAGCCTACCGGTCTCTCATCATCTCTCAGAGTTTGCCCAAGTTCATGTCCATTGAATCGGTGATGCCATCCAACCATTTCATCCTGTGTCACCTTCTCCTTCTGCCTTCAATCTTATCCAGCCCCAGGGTCTTTTCCAGTGAGTTGGCTGTCCACATCAGGTAACCAAAGTATTGGAGTTTCAACTTCAGCATCAGTCCTTCCGATGAGTATAGAGGGTTGATTTCCTTTAGGATTGACTGGTTTGATCTCCTTGTAGTCCAAGTCTCAAGAGTGTTGTTCATCACCACAGTTCAAAAGCATCAGCTCTTCAGTGCTCTTGGATACCAAATCTATACCATTAACCCACACCTCTCTTTGAAGTTCCAGGCCATTTATCCAAATGTCTACTTCACATCTATTATGTTTAGTTGCTTCAGGGACACTTGAGCACAACAGATATTAAAAACATGATCCTCTTTTTGAAGCAGTATTTAATCTTCATTTAGTGCTGCTCAGAGCTGCTTAGTCAATGACACCTCCTACCAGATATTCAAGGCAAAACCTGCTTGTCATCTTTCACTTCTCCCATTTCCTTTCTTCCCCCAACTAGATTCACTGGCCAATTAGTGCTATCTCCAAGACAGGTCTTAATCCACACATCTTTCCCTATTTCTAGTGCTCACACCTTAAACTATGCTATTGTTATTTTTCACCTGTAATAAAGTCTGATAGGCTTCCTCCTCCTACTCTTATTTTCTTCCAATATATTCTCCACATTGTTGTCAGCATGATCTTTTAAAAGTTAACATCTGATCATTTCTTTTTCCTACTAAAAATCTTCATATAGCTTCCCATTGCCCATAGGACAAAGGCCAAGCCCTTGCCTGATCTGCTTCCTACTTACTTTTCTAGTCCCATTCAACGATACTCACTTCTATAAAACTGTAACAGTGGACAAGAATTATTATCCCTCTTTTACAGCTGAGGAAACAATAATCTGAGAAAGTGAATTATTTAAATGTAAATTATTTTCTCACCATCAATGCTTAAATTTAGTAGAGTCAAGATTCTAACTTAATCAGATTGATCCTACCCTCTTTTACAGAATACAACCTTATCTCTATAGCTCTAAATTCATTTAAAATAGTACATAAAGTCTCAAAAGAGGATCATATTGAAATTGAGCAAATACTTCACATTAAGGAATATGTTTCTGGTATAAGACAAAGATTCACTGAAATAAAACATAAATTATGGATTTTTTGTTTTACCAAACACTAGTAGATACAATATTAATAATAGCCAGGATGTATTAAACACTTACTCAATATGACTAGTTTATACTCGTCTATTCATTTATGCCCCATAAAAACTTCAAGAAGGCCATAAAATTATGAGCCCCATTTGACAAATATCTAACCTGAGACATAGAAAGATAAAATTGGTCCAGAATTACATACAAAATACAGGAGCTGAGGTTTGGACATAAGTTAAAGAATCTTTCTGCAATGTAGGAGACACAGGAGATGCAGACTCAATCCCTGGATCAGGATGATCCCCTGGAGGAGGAAATGGCAACCCACTCCAATATTCTTGACATGAAATCCCATGGACAGAGGAGCCTGGTGGACTACAGTCCATGGGGTGGCAAAAGAGTCTGACACAACTGAGCAACCAAACAACAACAAAATAACCAATATCTACTTCCAGAGCTTATTTTTCCTAATAGTCTAACCTTTCCTAAAAGTCTTTCCTAATATTACAATCTCAATTTTAAAAAATTATAGAAGATGGGCAGTAGGCTTCCTAGGGCAGGATAAAAATCCAAGCTCTTCACTCACTTCCTAGATTTTACATCACCATAAAACCTCACACTAACAGTCTATAGACTTTCAGTACAATACAGCATTCATAAATCCTTGACATTTCCTGCAATTTTCAGTCTGTGTACATGATTACATTGTTCTGTAGATAACATGCTGCTCCTTTTTATTTTCATAATCTGAATTATAAAAATCTAAGCCCCTAACAATAGATAACACATTTTTTTTCTTTTTCTTTTCAATTTTACTTTATTTTACAATACTGTATTGGTTCTTCCATACATCAACATGAATCCACCACAGGTGTACATGAGTTCCCAATCCTGAACCCCCCTCCAACCTCCCTCCCCATACCATCTCTCTGGGTCATCCCAGTGCACCAGCCCCAAGCATCCTGTATCCTGCATCAAACCTAGACTGGCGATTCGTTTCTCACATGACATTATACGTGTTTCAATGCCATTCTCCCAAATCAGCCCACCCTCTACCTCTCCCACAGGGTTCAAAAGTCTGTTCCATACATCTGTGTCTCTTTTGCTGTCTTGCATACAGGGCTATCGTTACCATCTTTCTAAATTCCATATATATGTGTTAGTATACTGTATTGGTGTTTTTCTTTCTGGCTTACTTCAATCTGTATAATCGGCTCCAGAATATAATCCACCTCATTAGAACTGATTCAAATGTATTCATTTGAATGGCTGAGTAATACTCCACTGTGTATATGTACCACAGCTTTCTTATCCATTCATCTGCTGATGGACATCTAGGTTGCTTCCATGTCCTGGCTATTATAAACAGTGCTGCGATGAACATTGGGATACACGTGTCTCTTTCAGTTCTGGTTTCCTCAGTGTGTATGCCCAGCAGTGGGATTGCTGGGTCATAAGGCAGTTCTATTTGTAGTTTTTTAAGGAATCTCCACACTGTTCTCCATAGTGGCTGTACTAGTTTGCATTCCCACCAACAGTGTAAGAGGGTTCCCTTTTCTCCACACCCTCTCCAGTATTTATTGCTTGCAGACTTTTGGATCGCAGCCATTCTGACTGGTGTGAAGTGGTACCTCATTGTGGTTTTGATTTGCATTTCTCTGATAATGAGTGATGTTGAGCATCTTTTCATGTGTTTGTTAGCCATCCGTATGTCTTCTTTGGAGAAATGTCTATTTAGGTCTTTGGCCCATTTTTTGATTGGGTCATTTATTTTTCTGGAATTGAGCTGCAGGAGTTGCTTGTATATTTTTGAGATTAGTTGTTTGTCAGTTGCTTCATTTGCTATTATNGAGAAATATCAATTATTTCTCCAGATGATACCACCTTTATGGCAGAAAGCAAAGAGGAACTAAAGAGGCTCTTGATGAAGGTGAAAGAGAAGAATGAAAAAGTTGGCTTAAACCTCAACATTCAATAAAATAAGATCATGGCATCTGATCCCATCACTGCGTGACAAATAGATGGGGAAACAATGGAAACAATGACACTTTCTTTTCTTGAGCTCCAAAATCACCGAAGATAGTGACTAGAGCCATGAAATGAAAAGACCCTTGCTCCTTGGCAGAAACGCTATAACAAACCTAGACAGCATATTAAAAAGCAGAGACATTCCTTTGCCAACAAAGGTCCATATAGTCAAAGCTATGGGCTTTCCAGTAGTCGGATGTGAGAGTTGGATGATAAAGAAGACTGAGCATTGAAGAATCGATGCTTTTGGACTGTGGTATTGGAGAAAACTCTTGAGAGTCCCTTGGACTGAAAGATCAAACCAGCCCATCTTAAAGGAAATCAGTCCTGAATATTCATTGGAAGGACGATGCTGAAACTGAAGCCCCAATACTTTGGCCACCTGATGCAAAGAGGTGACTCATTAGAAAAGATCCTGATGCTGGGAAAGATTGAAGACAGGAAGAGAAGGGGGCAACAGAGAATGAGATGTTGGATGGCACCACCAACTTGTTGGACATGAGTTTAAGCAAGCTCTGGGAGATGGTGAAGGACAGGGAAGTCTGGCATGCTGCAGTCCACAGAGTCACAAGGTGTTGAACATGATTGAATGACTGAACAACAACAACATGCTACCCTTACTAATTTTATATATATATATATAATAATATCATAAGATTTATTATATTTTTTCCTTTATTTAAAAGTGTTATAAACAACAATCTTCCTATCTTACATGCTATGGATATACCATAATTTATTTTTTGATATTTTGCCCATTTTGAATTTTGGAAATGAAAGAAGCTTAAATTTAGATATTTTACATACAACACTTTATTTGTTATCTAGTTCAAGCAGTAAGTCTGATTTTGGGGCTCTTTCTGTTATAAGAGATTTTCTTAGTATAGTAGCCAAGTACTTAATCACAGTTTAGTTTTCCAGAGGCTGAGAACATGTCTTATGAATAAGTAGGGTGTGGTTGGAAGAGCCCTGGGCAAGCACTAAAGATCTCTGTCTTTTATGCTCAACTATTCAATGCCTCAAGGCAAATATTGTCTCAGTTTTTAATTGGAGGATTTGTAATGTATGATTTTAAAGTTTTCTCCTCTTTACCTTAGGTTCTATGATTGTGGGTCAAATAGGGAAATTTTTACAAGGCTAAATTCTTCAGCCCTTGTCTCTACCATTGTTTGAGAGGGATTGTAGGAAAATCAGAAGGACTAAAATTCTAGTCTGAAAAGCCAGAATCTTAGTAAAACTTTGATACTGGTCATTTCTTTTGTATAATTGTAGCTTATGTTTCAGTGCATCAGCAGTTTATCCAGGAATCTAAAAGTACACGAACACGGCAGGCACCCATAACTTTAATAAGGACTTATATTCAAACTGTGAAATATGCAAAAAAAAAAAACTTTTATTCTTTTTTAGACCTTTGAGGGATCAGAAAAGGAGCTCTGAATTCCTTAACAGAGGCTCTGAGATGGAAAATGAGTTTGGCTAAATCCCTTAGAAAGTAAAACAAACTTTACTTTTTCTCAGAGGTACTGTATGACAGCCTGGTTCTAAAGATGACTTCAGTCCAGAGTCCTGTATTTGTGACCCAAGAAAACCAAGAAAGTGTTCTTTACTCAAAGTTGCAAGAAGAAGGAAAATAAGAAACCCAAAGTTAAGCATGGCCATCCAGCTGGCAAATGTGCTTGGGCCACAATTGGCTTTGGCAAGTCCTCATCCTTAAGGTCTCCAATGGCATGGAGGCACTCACCACAAGAAAATCATGGGTTTTAAAATACAAGAACTAAAGAACACATTGATGTAATTTTGGTGCAGGAGAGTTCAGAGAAATGTGTGTTTGTCTTTGAAGGTTGGCCAACCTTGTGAATGCTTCATACCTGTAACAGAACTATTCACCTAGGACATACTTCTGTCCCTGAAGAGATGAGCCACATGAACCATCCCCACAGTGCATACTTGAGCCTTTGCCCTTTCACTCTCCCAGGCCCAGGAGAAGAAATTTCTACCCAAACTCCTTTCTAAGATCAGAAGTATCTTTTTGCATATAGGCTATTACCTAGAGTCTTAGAATAAGCAGAAATCAGTTTTTAAATGTACTTGGAAGATTTTCTCTCAAATGATTTTATAATCTCTGCTTGATTAACTTCTTTATGAAGGAATTCTTACGAAGTTCATCCACATGACAGAGTCAAATTTGTCTCCCTTTCTCTACCCATTTATTCTTGTTCTCCTCTAAGGGCCATAAAGAATAAACTACCCTGCCCCAATCTCTATTCCAGACTAAATATTCCAACTCCAATTATTTCACCTAACATGGGTTCAAGTACTTTACCATCTTTAACCATTCTTTCCTGCATGTGACCAGCTTAATTTTCAACTTTTAATAGTACTTACTGTAATTAAAAAAAATTTTCTCTGGGTTGCATTGAAATACTCCTACAAAATAAAGCAGAATCTTTGTGTTCTATGAATTAGGTTTACTCATATAATTCTGGCTTTTAGAAATAATTTCCCAGGTGGCACTAGTGGTAAAGAACCCGCCTGCCAATGCAGGAGACATAAAAGACTTGGGTTCAGTCTCTGGGTTGGGACTATCCCCTGGAGGAGGGCATGGCAATCCATTCCAGTATTCTTGCCTGGAGATTTCCATGGACAGAGAAGCTTGGCAGGCTACAGTCCCATAGGGTCACAAAGAGTCAGACACAACTTAGCCAGTAAACAACAACATATAATTCTGGCTTCTAGAATAATTTCTAGATTAAAATAATTAATGTTAATCACAAAATTTCAGTCATGACAGTCTTCTCCCCCATTGTTATCCCATATAATCACACAAACTAACTTTCAGAAATTTAAAAATTATAT
This sequence comes from Redunca redunca, assembly GCA_006410935.1. NCBI lineage: Eukaryota > Metazoa > Chordata > Mammalia > Artiodactyla > Bovidae > Redunca > Redunca redunca. Next base: position 537,211 of record SJYQ01104741.1, read on the forward strand.
TTGTAATCCTTCATTACATTATGAAACTTGTTTAAGAGAAGAAATTAAAATAGACGTTCAATCTAAAATGTGAGCCTTAGTCATTTAACTAACTCCAGACTCTTAGTATTTGATTAGACAGGAATTTAGATGTCAACAGGTTTCTCCCCTTTTGTTTAGAGATGAGGAATCAGACACTGGGAAGAGTAAGTAGCTTCCCCAAGCACTTGCTTACACCATCAAATCACTGGGAGAAGCAGAATTCTTTCTCCAATCCAAACCTTTTTCTCATGAACACTGTATGTCCAACTTGCCATAAATTGCATTTAGATCCAAACGTCAGCCTAGCTCATTAAATGACTTACCTTATATCCTATGCAGAGAATATAACATAACCATAAGACATGCTTTGTTATGTTATTAATAAACATGACAAAACCCTATAAGCAAAATGTTATAAGAAATAGCATATAAGACATTAGCTTATGGGCAAAATTCTATTTTAAGAAATAGCATATATAGAAATGGGCTTCCCTGGTGGCTCAGTGGAAAAGAATCTGCCTGTAAATATAGGAGACAGGATTCAATCCTTGGGTCGGGAAGATCCCTTGGAGAAGGAAATGGCAAACCCACTCCATATTTTTGTCTGAAAAATATCATGGACAGAGAAGTCTGATGGACTGCACTCCATGGGGACACAAAGAGCTGGACACGACTGAGCATTTGAACACACACAGAGAGAACATCAGCTCAGCTAGAATGTTCCAAATCATCTCATTGAGCTGGGGCGCTTGGGAGGACTGGGCCTCTCTTTGCTTGCGGTGTCAGTAGGGCTCCCACACATCTGAGCCCTCAGAGCTTCCTCGCGTTACCTTTCTCTCAATTCACGTATACAACCTGGACATCTTATACTGTGTGTCTGGGTTCTTCCTGAGCAAAAGCAGAAGATTCAACCACTACATTTAAGACCTAGGTTTAGAAGTCCCCAAGGGTCAATTCCATTGTACTCTATTAATCAATGCAAGTGGCAAGTCCAACTCAGATTTCTAAGTTTGGCAGAATAAAATCTATTTTTCAATAGAACACGGAGTTTATGTGAACAGAGACAAAAACCTCATACAGAAAATCTTTCCATCTGCTATTTGCTTTGTAGCTGGCAAAAGGGGAGCTGGGTTCAGCTTTTATTGTGCCACCAAGATAAAAGAACTCAAAAAAACCTCATCCACCAATATAGAAACTAGTATAAACACACACAATGAAGAAATAGTAGACAAAGATATAGGATACAGTATTGTTCACATGGTTTCTCTTCTTATCCTTATAGAGTAACTTCACATCAAACTGTATTTTTAACCACATTACTAAAAGTTTTATCTTTATCTCTGAGATACCAGTTTAGTTCTTATCATTTTAATAAAATTGCTTCACAACCAAATAATATCTATGTATATCCTAAACGATTTGATGTAACTTACACACACACATTCATGCATCAGTTTTAGAACCTTTAAAGTTTAACATATTTCAGTAACATTTTACTTCATAATTACATCATGCCCCACTTCACAATGGTTCATAGCAGTACCTTATCATACCACACAGCCATATCATCATTTATTTAATTAGTATTAAAAATCAGTTTGCTTAAAATCATTTGACATTTGAAATATTACTTCAGTGAATTTGTGTATTCATAAAGTTTTGTATATATTCATGTCACTTTCTTTTTATACATTCCTGACTTATAGTAAAACTGTCTGAAAAGCTTTTGATTGTTCTAAAAGATGTTAACATGAGCACACTTCTACAAGCATTTGCCCATGTCCTTAAACCTTTACCAAGCCTGGGTATCATCATTAATTGTTAGCCATTTTAAATTTATTAAATGAAATGTAGTTTTCTTATTATTTTAAGTTATTTCTTTGACTACTAGTGAAGTTAATCTTCTTGCATTTCTAAGGCATACAACAATATAATCTTCTAAAGGGATGATTTTATGCATATATATACACACACACAAGAAACCAAAATTTTTGTAAGTCACTTTTGGGTCTTTTTTTGTTGAATTATAGGTGAGTGCTATTTTTTAAAGTATATTTTCTATACATTTTCAAAAATTCTCTGATTAATGTGAATAGATAAAATCATACAATGAAGTATTATCATCTCTAGAGTTCATTCCTCAGAATTATATTACAATGAAATTCTCTGAAAACCACTTTTAAAAAATCTCAATAGAATAGAACTCAAGTGGGACCTGTCTATATTCATTATCAGTTGGATTTGTTAGGCATCGTACAGTGTAACCCCATCAGATAGAAAGCAGAAGTATAGGTCTTTATAGCAATCATTGAATGCTGCCTCCCCACTCTGAACACAAATACCCAGAATAGAATATTAAGCCTGCCAGTCATGCCCAAATAAAGATGGTTTGGACCAAGAAGTTCTTTCATTCTGACATTATTTCAGTCCTGAATCTCCTTAGTGGTAGCTCTGGTGAGCCGGTTCCTTTCCTTTTGCTCTCTTGGTTAGGTTTTTATCAAATTTCCTTCTCAGCTAGGTTTGGTATCTTCATCGTATAATCAGTTCTGCTCCATCCTTGAGCTGCCAGCTTTTCTTGGCCACTTGCCACCATCTTCGCTCTTTCCAAGGAAAATTCTTTGAGTCGGTCACCATTCCTCTTTGAAGCTTTGATTCTCACTCCCCAGCCATGGAATATGTTCTTTACTTCTAATAACTTATAAACTGATCCTTCAAAGAATATAGCATTTTTGTATTAGAACTTAAATCATACTTGATATTTGTATCTATTTTTTCAATTGATGTATAATTAATTTACAATATTATATTAGTTTTAAGTATACAATATAGGGACTCAATATTTTCATAGTTTATACTCCATTTAAAATAATGGAGTAATAAAATAAAGTAATGACTTTATTTCCCTGTGAAAATGAAAATGAAGTCACTCAGTCATATCTGACTTTTTGAGACCCCCTGAACTATACAGTCCATGGAATTCTCCAGGCCAGCATAATGGAGTTGGTAGCCATTCCATTCCCTTATCCAAGGGATCTTCCCAACCCAGGGATTTTCCTAACCCAGGTTTCCTGCATTTCAGCCAGATTCTTTACCAACCGAACCTCTTATATTTCCCTGTACTGTACAATATATACAAGTGTGTGCTAAGCTACTTCAGTTATGTCCAACTCTTTGTGACCCCATGGACTGTAGCCCAGCAGGCTCTTCTGTCCATGAAATTCTCCAGACAAGAACACTGGAGTGGATTGCCATGCCCTCCTCCAAGAGATCTTCCCAACCCAGGGATAGAACCCAGGTCTTTTATGTCTCCTGCAGTGGCAGATGGGTTCTTTGCCACTAGCACCACCTGGGAAGCCCTGTACAATATATATTTGTGGCTTATTTATTTTATACATTAATAGTTTGTATCTCAATCCCATACCCTTATTGTTCCCCTCTCCCCTACCTTCCCCCTACTGGTAACCATAATTTGTTCTCTATATCTGTGAGTCAGTTTCTGTTGTTATATACATTCACTGGTTTTATTTTTTAGATTCCAAGTTTAAGTGATAACACAGAGTATTTGTCTTCATTAAGCATAACATCCTCTAGGTCTATCTATGTTGTTGCAAATAGCTGAGAGAAGATTAAACCATGTTCAGTACCTTACTGTTATCAGAAGCTTACTATCTTACTTTTGATGATAGTAGAGGTACTAAATATGCTTTAATTCTTTCTCTGTGATTCATCATGCCCAGCTGTGCTTTGCATGGAGAAGTTTTTCAGCATATATTTGGCTGAATAACTGAATAATGGTGTAGCTGCATATCCAAGACCTAGATGGTCCTTCCTAGGCAGAATGAGCTTCTCACCCAGTTACAGGTTATTATTCTTAATTAGCTTGGGTGGCTAAATTGACACAATTCATTTTAGAGGCAGCAGTGACAGAGGTGCATCCTGATTTATGAAAGAAAATCATGACCTCATTTTCCTGAGTCTTGAAAAAGTTGCCTACTCTCTCCAGAACTCAGTTTACACCTATGAAAAGAAAGTGGTCAATAGCCAGTCTTCCTGACTTCTTATAGTGGGGGCATTCTTGAACTCTTTTCTTATATTTTATTCAGTCTTGACCCAAAATGAACCTGAACATAAGGATCATCTCTGGAGCCAAATGAGTTTTAGAGCCAAGAGCCAGAAATAAAGAGGTCTCTATTAGTCTTTCCTTAACCTGCATACTAGAGCCCATGTAAGAATGCATTGTACTCTACAACTGTTAAGCTCAAATTAACTTCTTTCAGAATTATCTCCCTACGTTCACTATGCTGATAGAATTCTCTTTCATAAAAAATAATAATCTATTAAATCAAACACTTCCATAACATTGTTATTATAAAATACTAACAGGTGTTGTTCCAAAAAGTGTGCAAAATAAATGTATATATGTTAAATTCATTTTCTGATGGAACTACCTTGTAGTTTCCAAGATTAAATAAAACTTTTGATTAACTATCAAGGGAAAGATTTTTGAGGTTAAATTTCTTTGATAGACAGCTTCTCCATGAAATACATCTTTTAAAGCAAAGAAAAGAATATATTAAATGTCTTCCCTTAGAGTGATTCCTAAAGGAAAAACTCTAGTTTCTGGGAGATAACTCCTAATTAATCAGCTCTATAAGTCTGAATGCTAAGAGTTCTGATCCCTTTAACGTAGAAGATATTGGACCAACTATTATAACCCCAACTCAGTCTTTTCTATAGTACTTAAATAAAAGCTTCTAGTTGCAGAATTCAGGTAGGGTCTACCGTATTCTTATAATTCATCACTTTTGTCATTTAGCTGTAAGCTAATGAGGCTGAGTTGGAAATTTTAATTTTTCACATCTCTTGTTTTTCATTAGATTACCATAATATTTTCTATATAATCATTGTATTCAATTATGACTAGTAGCACTAATTTTGGAAGAAAACAGAACACAAGGTTAGGACTGACTTTATGGAATAAAAATTTAGTGTCCATATATTCACGTTATATATTCAAATTCAATTAATCTGATGCTATTACTGGGAAGAATATAATGTGAGTTCATTAGAGACTTTGCCTCTGACAGAACTGTCTTGAACAGTTGTTATATTTAATGCAATGTTAGAATATGTTGGGTTTTCTCGGTAGCTCAAATAGTAAAGAGTCTTCCTGCAATGCGGGAGACCCAGGTTTGATCCCTGGGTCGGGAAGATCCCCAGAATATATTGTGCATCAAAAAATCAGTTTGTCTGCTTGCATTGGTCTCTTGTAACTCTGACTTCTAGACTTGGTCAAGAATGCCCCATATTTTAGAGCAGTACCACTTTATGAGTGGACCCATGAGAAGCTGAGAAATTTGTATCAGAATATAAATTAATATTGGCTTCTTTACCAGGCCATCCTAAAGAGAAAAAGAAAAATGTCAGCAAAAACAAATGCTCAGTGATGTAGCTCATTTACATTCTGGTGAAACATCTTATCTCATTGTGAACCAGTAACAAATAGTCGATTTCAGTACTCTTCTATGAGTAATATTGCTTTAGAGATCCTCTGGATTTCCACTCTGCCTTTCCTCCAGCCATGTCCTTCCCATGGGATGAGGAATCCGAGGGACCTAGGAGACACACCCAACCAAAAATACACCCCAGTTTCTACATCTGGGCACACAAGACCTTGGAATTCTCTGTTCAAACTGACTGCCTAAGCTTACCTGGACCTCCTCCCCCTGTCCTTTCTCCCAAAGATGAATTACACTCCTGGGTGCCTTTTTGTAGCTACATAATGAGAAAATGGGTGTGTGGGCTGGAGTGTCCACTTTCATGCACAGCCCCTCATGGCACAGGTCAATGGAATTTGGGGTGGGGACAGAAGGGAGTGGTCTACTCTTTAGGGGCAAGAGCCAGGTCTTCATGCATCACCACTTTTCCAGTGAGTAGCAGTTCTTAGCTTCAACCTGGTCTTCTAGTTCATTATAGGAGAACAACTCCCTATATGATATGTATGCCTCCACTGTACTCTTGCCCCAGCCCAGCAAATGTTAGGGAAAGATGAATTTCAGTCTATGGGCACACTTTTGAAAAACAATCAAAGGTATTTCAAAAAACATACAACTTTAAAATTTTTTCAAGTTTATCTTTTAATACCATTTGCTTACATTGTTGTGAAGTTTTTAGAATGCTATATATATATATTGGATCAGGAAGATGCCCTGGAGGAGAGCATAGCAACCCATTCCAGTATTCTTGCCTGGAGAATCCCCAGGGATGGAGGAGCCTGGTGGGCTACAGTCCTTGGGGTCACAAAGAGTCAGACACAGTTGAATGACTAAGCACAGCACACACACACACACACACACACACACGCACATAAATATACATTACTAGATTATTTATATGCCTTCATTTTTTAAAGAAAACCATCTTTTTCCTATGCTATGTCATTTACCAGAAATTTCTTTTCCTCTGCCATTCCCTGGTGCATTGCATGCATCCCAGTGCTGTTCTCCCCCTCACTTCTCATACCTTTTACTGTTACAACTTAGTGATAAGATCACTCATCCCTAGACTTGGCCAAATCCTCCAGAATTCTGACTGCTTCCTTCAGTTTTTATGTGATTTATAGGACATCATTTGAAGTATTATTTCTTAATATCCTGCTTTTCAACTTCACTGTGTTTTTAATTTCATCTCTATCTTGAATATGCATTGTTGTTACTGCTCAGTCACCCAGTTGTATCCAACTCTTTGCAACTCCATGGACTGCAGCAGCCAGGCCTCCCTGTCCCACACCGTCTCCCGGAGTTTGCCCAACTTCATGTCCATTGCATTGATGATGCCATCACTCATCTCATCCTCTGAAGAGACGTATGTATATATTCAGATATTTATATGCATGTAATTTCTTTTAATATTCATTTATTCCTCCTTAGTTGTAAGTTTCCTTCAGGCCAAAAGTTTCCTTCTAGCTATTTCACTTATTCATAGCACCTAATATAGTGATTGTCACATAGACAGTGAATAATTTATACTATTTAAATACTATAATAAAATTGTTATATACTGTTAGAATAATTTGGGCCTCCCTGGTGGTTCAATGGTAAAAAATCCACTTGCCAATGCAGGAGATGCCAGTTTGATTCCTGGGTCAGTAAAATCACATGAAGAAAGAAATGGCAACCCACTACAGTATTCTTGCCTGGAAAATACCATGAACAGAGGAGTCTGGAAGACTACAGTCCATGGGGTTGCAAAAGATTCAGACATAGTGACTAAATAACAACAACAATTAGAATAACTTACAGAGAGAAGGAGTTGCCTGGATATTTAAGATTTTCCACATGTATTCCAATAATAAAAATAGAGGGTAGAAAAGTCTATAAGAAGTAACAACATTTCTTCTTTACCTCTGATAAATTAAAAAAAAAAAAGCCAATAAAGAGGTAATGTCTTAAAACTCTGGAGAGGCATTAGAATGGGAAAATAATTTTTTATTGTCTTTGTCACTGTTTTTCAAAAATGGGTGTCTTCATTTTTGAAATGTATTATTTTAGGATCTATGGGTTTCCTGCTAATGCTAAGTTATCTTTTTTTATATACTTACATCTGGCTTACCATTGAAACCATTCATTTATTCTGTTTCCATAAAACCCCTAATAACTATTTAAATTTTTTCTCTTCTTGGCTCTTTTCAAAATCATAAATACAGGCTTGAAAACTAAATTTGATTTCTGTGCAAATAATTCTCCTCCCTGTGTCCATCCCCACTAATTGCTAAGGAACTGTGACTACGTCCATCAGTTTTATTTATGATAGGCTTATTCCTATCATCTTATTCCCCAGGAAATGGAAAGCCTGCTATGGATCGGATGATACTGAATCACTGTAACTACCTTCCTTCCAACTTGAACCAAAGAAAATAAGTGAAAATAAGAGTGAAAAGAAATTTGGTTTTAAATCAAGAAAATTAAATGTAATTTTCAAGTGCCTCTATTATGCTTGCTTGTTTGTCATATCAAACAGCTATATATCCTATTTTTTAGAATATTTATAGCTAATGTAAAAGCAACTCATGATCAAATTAAGCTAATAATATGGTAATTCTTATGTTTTTTGTTTATTAACTATTATATGGTCAATTTTTTCCCACAAATATAGGTGCATTTCTTAGGTATAAAGTCACTGTTAAAATTTATATGTACCATAGAGAACAAGATGGTGGAGGAATAGGTGGATGTGAAGTACATCTCTTTCCACGAATACATCAGGAATATACCTTCTGACACAAAAGTGCATGCAGAGCATGAGCTGAGAGTGGGCAGGAGTACCTGACCAGTGGGAAAGAATATATAGAACCACAAAAACTTGGTAGGACAAAGGAACTAGGGGGAAAACAAGAGTGTTAGTAGGACTAAACCTGCCCTCCGCTGGTAGGGGAACTGAAGCAGGGGTCTGATCCCCACATCAGGGCAACTGTCTGAGTCAGAGGAGAAACATTTAAGGCTGAGAGTGAAACAGTTGGTCTATGGCAGCCTAAATGGAATGAGAATCAGACAGTCCTCCAAGCAAGAATTCTGGACTGTATTGGCCTATACTGGTTGCCATACCCTTCTAGATCACTATATTTCCTACTGCCCTAGCCGCACACCCCCCTGAGTACCTGGTGCTGTCAGAACCCCTGAGACCCAAGCAGCTGCATCACCTCCATACCTGGCCCTCACAGGAGCAAACCCTAGTTGACAACCACATATAGAGGTGGAAATAAAACCACAGTTGAAACCCAGGGGCAGAAAGCCACTTTCTGTGGCTAAGAAAGAAGATCCAAAACCTTTCCACCAGCTGTACAAGCTGCAGATTAAATCCACATGATCAACTAGGCAGACTCTGTGTCTATGGAATATATAAAAGGCCATTGAGAGCTCCCAAAAAAGAAAACACACTAGTTCTGATAGCTGTGGACATTGGAGGCAAGAACACACAGGAGTGGGACCAGATTAGAATCTGAGCTGCCCCCACAGCAGGTCCAGAAATCAGCATAGTGTTAGAGGGCATCTTAGGGAGGTGAGGTGGCCTGCGACTCCCAGCGAGGGAAAGGACTCGGACAGCAGTGACTCAAGAGAAACATTTATTATTCTTAGGTTCTGACTTGTTCTGTAAATTCTTTTGGATTTTATTTTCTTTTCCCCCCTCTGTTGTAGTTGTCAATTTTACTGGCACCAAGAAATCCAATTGAGCTTTTGAGCTTTTTATAATTTCTTTTCTCAGTCACATGTTTACTATTGTTATAAATTTCTGCCTCTACATTGGGCTTTTACAGTTCTGGGAAGTTTTCCTTTTTTTTCTCTCTCTCTCTCTTTTTAATTTTAATTTTTTAAGCCTATTATGTTTTCTACATTTATTCCTTTGTTTGCTTTTCCTACTGTCCTCTTCCCCTTGCAGTTAATCTTTAATGTATATAAATCTTCATCTACCTCTTTAGCTTTGCATATCTCTTCTTTTTTTCTTTTCTTTCTTTCCTTTCTTATCAACATATTTTTTAGTTTTGTTTTCATTGCTTTTTTTCCCCATTTAGTTTTTCAGTTTGTGCTTTAGTTAGTTTTGTTCTTAACAGGTAAAATAATTTTTGATTTCCTTTGTTCACCAGGTCAATCTACTGTACTTTATTTCATTGGACTATTTTGACTTTGCTCATGGGTGTATATGTATATGTGTATATTACATTATTTCAATTATTATTTGCCTGATTTTGTAACTGCCATTTGTCTGGGGTTCATCTTTGCTTCCTCATTTGTGGATATTTGTTTTAGTCTCACTTAATACCATAACAAACCACTTGTGGAATCTTTGTTCTTGAATAGAGATCAAGCCCTGAGCCTTTGGAGTGGGAGTACTGACTCCAAGACCCTAGACTACAAGATAACTAACCCTGCTCCTGCTTCTGCTGCTATGTCGCTTAAGTCGTGTCCGACTCTGTGCGACCTCATAGGTGGCAGACCACCAGGCTCCACTGTCCCTGGGATTCTCCAGGCAAGAATACTGGAGTGGGTTGCCATTTCCTTCTCCAATACATGAAAGTGAAAAGTGAAAGTGAAGTCGCTCATGTTTAACTCTTACCGACCCCATGGACTGCAGCCTACCAGGCTCCTCCACCCATGGGATTTTCCAGGCAAGAGTACTGGAGTGGGGTGCCATTGCCTTCTCCAACTAACCCTAGGGCATATCAAATAGTGAGAACTGACACAAAGAAAACCACATGAATACAAGACCCAGCATCACCAAACTAGCAGTAGCACCCTGTACAGGACACCTCATCTAAACAACAACAACAACAACAACAAATACAAACCCAGTCATAAACAAAAGGATTACTACCTCTCTCAGCCTTGCTCATAGAGGAAAAACAAACAAACAAAACCTCAGTACAAATCTCATCCTATACAAAGCTTACACAAACTACTGAACCAATATTAGGAGGGCAGAAATCAAAAGGAAGAAAGAATTCAACTTTCTTAAAGGAAAGAATTCAACTTTTCTTGAAGCCTGGGAAAATGAGACCTTAAACACAATAAGTTTAAAAAAAAATGAAAAGGCAGAGAAATACTACAAATATGAAGGAACTAGAAACATAGAAGTCCAAATAAATGAAGAGGAAATGGCACACTACCTGAAAAAGAATTCAGAATAATGATAGTAGAAATAATCAAAAACCTTGCAAAAAAAATGGAGAAAATGCAAGAATCAATTAACAGACACATAGATGAATTAAAGAATAAACATACAGAAACAAACAGCATAATTACTGAAACTAAAAATACTCTAGAAGGAATCAGTAGCAGAATATCTGAAGCAGAAGAATGAATCAGTGAGCTGGAAGTTAAAATGGTGGAAATAATTTCTGAATAGCAGAATAAAGTAAAATAAATGAAAAGAACTGAGGATAGTCTTAGAGAAAGGGTATGAAAAATTTTTTGAAGAGATTATAGTTGAAAATCTCCCCAATATGGAAAAGAAAACATCCAATCAAGTCCAAGAAGCACAAAGGGTCCCGTTCAGGATAAACCCAAGGAGAAACACACCAAGATACATACTAATCAAACTAACAAAGACTAAACACAAAGAAAGAATATTAAAAGCAGCAAGAGAGAAGCAACAAGTAACATACAAGGGAAACCCCATATGCTTAACAGCTGATCTTTCAGCAGAAACTCTGAAGGCCAGAAGGGAATGGCAGGATATATTTAAAGTACTGAAAGGGAGAAATCTACAACCAAGATTACTGTACCCAGTAAGGATTTTATTCAAAATTGATGGAGAAATTAAAAGCTTTTCAGACAAGCAAAAGTTAAGAGAATTCAGTGCCACCAAACCAGCTTTACAACAAATGTTAAAGGGATTTATATAGTCAAGCAATACAAGAGAAGGAAAAAGATTTACAAAATCAACCCCAAACAATTAAGAAAATGGCACTAGGAACATAAATATCAATAACTACTTTAAATGTAAATGGATTAAATGCTCCAACCAAAAGACACAGACTGGCTCAATGAATACAAAAACAAGACCCATATATATGCTGTCTACAAGAAACCCACTTCAGACCTCAAGACACACATAGACTGAAAGTGAAAGGATGGAGAAACATATTCCATGCAAATGAGAAGCAAAAGAAAGCTGGAGTAGCAATCCTCATATCAGACAAATAGACCTTAAAATAAAGAAGATTACAAAAGATAAGGAAGGACACTACATAATGCTCAAGGGATCAATCCAAGAGGAAGACATAACAATTGTAAATATCTATGCACCCAACATAGGAGCACCTAAATACATAAGACAAACACTAACAGACATAAAAAGAGAAACTGACAGTAACACAATGTTAGTAGGAGACTTTAACACCTCACTCACACCAATGGACCGATCATCAAAACAGAAAATTAATAAAGAAACACAAGTCTTAAATGATATATTAGATGAGATGGNGGACTGATCATCAAAACAGAAAATTAATAAAGAAACACAAGTCTTAAATGATATATTAGATGAGATGGATCTCACTGATATCTTCAGGACATTCCATCCAAATGCAGAAGAATACACCTTCTTCTCAAGTGCACATGGAACATTCTCCAGGATAGACCACATCTTGGGTCATAAATCAAACCTCAATAAATTTAAGAAAATTTAAATCATATCAAGCATATTCTCCAACCACAAAGCTATGAGACTAGATATAAATTACAAGAAAAAAAAAAAAACAACTAAGAAACACAAACCTATGGAGATTAAACAACATGTTCCTAAATAACCAACAGGTTACTGGGACATCCCTAGTGGCTCAGACAATAAAGCATCTACCTACAATGTGGGGGACCCAGGTTCAAACCCTGGGTCGGGAAGATCCTCTGGAGAAGTAAGTGGCAACCCACTCCAGTATTCTTGCCTAGAAAATCCCATGGATGAAGGAGCATAGTAGGCTATGGTCCATGGGGTTGCGAAGAGTCAGATACAACTTCACTCTCACTTTCTTAACAGTTTACTGGAGAAATCAAAAGAGAAATCAAAAAATTTCTAGAAACAAATGACAATGAAAATAGGAGAACTCAAAACCTATGGGGTGCAGCAAAAACAGTTCTAAGAGGGAAGTTTATAGTAATACATTCATACCTCAAGAAACAAGAAAAACATCAAATAGACAACCTAACTTTACAACTAAAACACCTGGAAAAAGAAAAACAAAAAGCCTCAAAATTAGTAGAAGGAGAGAAATCATAAAGTTCCAAGCAGAAATAAATGAAAAAGAAATGATAGAAACAATAGTAAAGATTAATAAAGCTAAAAGCTAGTTCTTTGAGAAGATAAGCAAAATTCACAAACCTTTAGCCAGACTCATCAGGAAAAAGAGAGAAGAATCAAATCAACAAAATCAGAAATGAGAAAGGAGAGGTTACAAGAAACAATGCCGAAATACAAAGGATTGTAAGAGACTATTCTGAACAACTATATGGCAATAAAAGACCTAACCTGGAAGAAGTGGACAGATTCTTAGAAAAGTTAAATCTTCCAAGACTGAACCAGAAAGAAATAAAAATTATGAACAACCCAATGACAACACTGGAATTGAAGCTGTGATCAAAAATCCCCCAAAAGACAAAAGCCCAGGACCAGAGGGCATCACAGGAGAATTCTAGCAAACATTTAGAGAAGAGCTAATGCCTATCCTTCTAAAACTCTTTCAAAAACTTGCGGAGGAAGGAACGTTTCCAAACTCATTCTCTGAAGCCACCATTAGCCTGATACCAAAATCAGAGAAAGACAACACACAAAAAGATAATCTCAATAGATGAAGAAAAAGCCTTTAACAAAATTCAGCCTCCATTTATGATTAAAACTCTTCAAAAAATGGGCATAGAAGGAACCTATCTCAACACAGTAAAGGCCATATATGCTAAGCCTACAGTGAACATTATTCTCAATGGTGAAAAACTGAAAGCATTCCCCCTAAGATAAGGAACAAGACAAGGCTGTCCACTTACATGATTATTATTCAACATAGTCCTGGAAGTCCTAGCTACAGCAATCAGAGAAGAAAAAGAAATAAAAGGGATCCAGATGAAGAAGTAAAGCTCTCACTGTTTGCAGATGAAATAATACTGTACATAGAAAACTCTAAAGATAGTATCAAGAAATTACTAGAGCTAATCAGTGAACTTAGCAAAGTTGCAGGATACAAAATCAATAAATCAATACATAGAAATCACTTGCATTTCTATATACCAACAATGAAAACTCAGAAAGAGAAATTAAGTAATCATTCCCATTCACCATTACAGCAAAAAAATTAAATATCTAGGAATAAACTTACCTAAGGAGACAAAAGAACTGTACACAAAAAATTATAAGACACTAATGAAAGAAATTAAAGATGACATAAACTGATGGAGAGATATTCCACGTTCCTGGGTAGGAAGAATCGATACTGTGAAAATATATCTATACCACCAAATGTAATCTACAGATTCAGTGTGATCCCTATCAAATTACCAATGGCATTTTTCACAGAACTAGAACAAAAAAATTTCATAGTTCATATGGAAACTCAGAGGACCCTGAATAGCAAAAGCAATCTTGAGAAAGAAGAATGGAGCTGGAGGAATCAACCTTCCTGACTTCAGATTATACTACAAAGCTACAGTCATCAAGACAATATGATACTGGAACAAAACAGAAATATAGACCAATGGAACAAGATAGAAAGCCCAGAAATAAACCCATGCATCTATGGGTACCTTGTTTCTGACAAAGGAGCCAAGAATATACCATGGGGCAAAGATAGCCTCTTCAATAAATGATGCTGGGAAAACTGGACAGCTACATGTAAATGAATGAAATTAGAATACTTCTTAATACTATACACAGAGATAAGCTCAAATGGACTAAAGACCTAAATGTAAGACCAGAAACTATAGAACTCTTAGAGGAAAACATAGGCAGAACACTCAATGACATAAATCAAAGCAAGATCCTCTATGACCCATCTCCTAGAGTAGTGGAAATAAAAGTAAACAAGTGGGACCTGATTAAATTTAAAAGCTTTTGCACAGCAAAGGAAACTATAAGCAAGGTGAAAAGACAACCCTCAGAATAGGAGAAAATAATAGTGAATGAAACAGCTGACAAAGGTTTAATCTCCAAAATATACAAAGAGCTCATAAAACTCAATGCCAAGAAAACAAAACACCTAATCAAAAAATGGGGAAAAGACCTAAACAGACATTTCTCTAAAGAAGATATACAGATGGCTAACAAACACATGAAAAGATGCTCAACATTGCTCATTAATAGAGAAATGCAAACCAAAACTACAAAGAGATATCATCTCACACTGGTCATAATGGTCATTATCAAAAAGTCTACAAACAATAAATGCTGGAGAGGGTGTGGAGAAAAGGGAACACTCTTGCACTGTTGCTGGGAATGTAAATTGTTACAGCCAGTATGGAAGACGGTATGGAGATCCTTAAAACACTAGGAATAAAACCACTGTGTGACCTGGAATATACCCTGAGGAAACCAAACTTGAAAAAGACACATGTATTCCAATGTTCATCGCAGCACTATTTACAATAGCTAGAACATAGAAGCAACCTAGATGTCCATCAACAGATGAATGGATAGAGAAGATGTGGTACATATACACAATGGAATATTACTCAGTCATAAAGAAGAACACATTTGAGTCAGTTCTAATGAGGTGGATGAAGCTAGAACTTATTATACAGAGTGAAGTAAGTCAGAAAGAAAAAGATAAACATTGTATTCTAATGCATATATACAGAATCTTGAAAAATGATACTCAAGAATTTATTTACAGGGCAACAGTGGAGAAACAGACATAGAGAATAGATTTATGGACACGAGGAGAGGGGAGGAGAGGGTTAGATATATGGGAAGAGTAACGTGGAAACTTTCATTACCTTATGTAAAATAGATAGCCAACAGGAATATGCTGTATGGCTCAGAAAAATCAAACAGGGGCTCTGTATCAACCTAGAGCGGTGGGATGGGGAGGAAGATGGGAAGGAGGCTCAAAAGGTAGGGGATATGTGTATAGGCAATGGCACCCCACTCCAGTACTCTTACCTGGAAAATCCCATGGGCAGAGGAGCCTGGTAGGCTGCAGTCCATGGGGTTGCTAACAGTTGGACACGACTGAGCAACTTCACTTTCACTTTTCACTTTCATGCATTGGAGAAGGAAATGGCAACCCACTCCAGTGTTCTTGACTGGAGAATCCCAGGGACGGTGGAGCCTGGTGGGCTGCCGTCTATGGGGTCGCACAGAGTCGGACACAACTGAAGCAACTTAGCAGCAGCATGGCTGATTCATGTTGAGGTTTGACAGCAAACAGCAAAATTCTGTAAAGCAATTATCCTTCCATAAAAAATAAATTAATTAAAAAATATATATGTACAGTGTTCTTGAGATTTTTATTAATTTCAAAAATTGACCATAAAAGGATACATTAACTGTTCTATTAGAAAATGAATATTGTCCTAGTGTGTGGCTTCAATTTAATTTCTAGCTACTTTAGTCTATTACACTGAGAACAATTTGTAGGCAAATGTTTTTAAATCTTTATCTCAGAAGCAAAAATGCTCCCTGGGAGAGAGACAACACTTTTTTTTTTAATACTTATATTTTTAGTATGTTTAGAACCATAGTACCTCACATCACAGTGTTACTAAAAATAGAACTAAACCAGTATGTAATCCCAGGAGTCCAGGTCAGGTCCTTGTACCTGCTTGGGAGGTTGGTTATCTGATTATGTTTTGCCTTCAAACGTTACAGGCAGATTTAAAATAAAGAGGTTATAGTGAGAGAAAGCTTTCTCTTTCTGTCTGAGGGTTTCCTTTTAAGCTGACAACTTATGTTTATGAGTAGAAGGGAGGAAAACCTCCCCATGATGGTCTTGTCCCAAACTGTACTTTGAACTTGAATGTCTGGCTATGTAATCTGCAGTCCGACTATCTAAGCTGCAGAAGACTTTTGAGGAGGTAGCAACAGATATAAAATGTCTCTGTTATTTTTAGAATTGATTAAAATGTTTTGCTGCTTAAAAATATATATATATATATGTACAGTGTTCTTGAGATTTTTATTAATTTCAAAAATTGACCATAAAAGGATACATTAACTGTTCTATTAGAAAATGAATATTGTCCTAGTGTGTGGCTTCAATTTAATTTCTAGCTACTTTAGTCTATTACACTGAGAACAATTTGTAGGCAAATGTTTTTAAATCTTTATCTCAGAAGCAAAAATGCTCCCTGGGAGAGAGACAACACTTTTTTTTTTAATACTTATATTTTTAGTATGTTTAGAATCAGTAAAAACCTGTTAAAATATCACATTTTCATTTTATTCTTTTGCATAATTTATGAACTTTTCCTTGCAAAATGTAGCCAGTTATATGAACAGTAAGGTTTTGTCCTGGTCATTAAATAAAGCATTTAAAGTATCAACTATGACTATTTGCAACATAATAATAATGAATAATTATTGTATGCTACCATATAGCAGGCCTAGCACTAAATGCAATACCAACCTGATCTTATGTAACCATCAAAACTACTTTATAAGATAGTCATTGCCATTTTCCACATTATCTGGATCCAAAAATGAATACTTATGAGAGCTTAAGGACACCAGGCTTCCGTGTCCTTCACTATCTCCCTGAGTTTGCTCAGACTCATGTCCATTGAGTCAGTGATGCCATCCAACAGTCTCATCCTAATACGAAACACACTTACACTTGGGGAATTCCAAATACTTAAAAAATATTATTTGTGTTAATTCATGAAAATTTAGGGGCTTCCCTGTTAGCTCAGCTGAAAAAGAATTTGAGACCATGGTTCCATTACTGGGTCAGGAAGATCCACTGGAGAAGGATAGGCTACCCAATCCAGTATTCTGGCCTGGAGAATTCCAAGGACTGTATAGTCCATGGGGTTGCAAAGAGTCAGACATAACTGAACAAACTTCACTTTCATGAAAATTGTTGATGTAAATTTCTCATTCGACTTGTATAAATGATTGTGCACTATGTATGTCATAACAAATCATAGAATTCTAAACAAACAAAAGCCCTCCAAAATTCATATTTTTTAACTCCAAACTTGGGAGGAGAAAGCTTTAATCGTAATTTATTTATGTTGCAGCTGTTCCACAAGTATTTGTTCTTGGCTGCTTTCTTAAACACTCTCAGGGAAATTTTCATACCCATAAAAAAGGTCAACCATAAGACTTAACTTCTTTAAGGCTTTCTAATTTCTGATATAAATCTCTTTACACAGTTTTAACATCTTTCTGAGGCTACAATATTCAATCAATCAATCAATCTACCCAATGCCATCCTTATAATAATTTTAACACACTCAGTTTTAAATTTTTCCAGAATCAATTACCTAAGTCTCAGTTGGATTAAATGATAATAAACAAATTCACCGTCTACATTACTGAGGTGCCATAAAAATAAAGTTATGACTCAGAGTTACTTTAAAAGGCTTGAGAGATTAAAAATGCTATATTTTATCATTTTTGTTTTGGCATACTGAGGTTATTTAAATCAGAATTAGTGTTGATTATTATAGCTATTCATTTTATACTGCTATAACTTTACTGTTTTTTTTAGGTGGAACCAATTCTTTGTCCTGACAAATCATAGAAGAATAATCAAAAATGAAAAAGATACTGTGTACTAAATAAAAGCCTTCCCTTTCAGAAACCTCCCTACATATTAATACAGGAGTTGAAAGTTCTTTACCAAATGTAGGCAATGAGTGAATGAAAGTTGCTCAGTTGTGTCTGACTCTTTGAGACCCCATGGACTATACAGCCTGTGGAATTCTCCAAGCCAGAATACTGGAGTGGGTAGCTGTTCCCTTCTCCAGGGGATCTTCCCAACCAAAGGACTGAACCCAGATATTCTGCATTGCAGGATTCTTTACCCACTGAGCCACCAGAGAAGCCCAAGAATACTGCAGTGAGTAGCCTTTCTTTTTTCCAGCAGATCTTCCCAACTCAGGAATGGAACCTGGATCTCCTGCATTGAAGGTGGATTCTTTACCAGCGGAGTTACCAGGTAAATACATTGGGCCAGGCTATATTCTAGGCACTTAGGTTTCAGCCACAAACATAACATAAAATTCCTTGTTCTCGTGGTTCTGTTGAAAAAAGCAAACTTTAATAAAGTAAAATGTAAACCAGTATACTAGAATCACTGGACATAGGTTATACGTAAGCTCAGCTTTAATCA
This sequence comes from Redunca redunca, assembly GCA_006410935.1. Lineage (NCBI taxonomy): Eukaryota > Metazoa > Chordata > Mammalia > Artiodactyla > Bovidae > Redunca > Redunca redunca. Next base: position 556,046 of record SJYQ01104741.1, read on the forward strand.
ATACTAACAAAGAGTTGTTCAAGTAGTTGTGACTGTATATTTCCATGCAATGGCACCCCACTCCAGTACTCTTGCCTGGAAAATCCCATGGACAGAGGAGCCTGGTGGGCTGCAGTCCATGGGGTCGCTAAGAGTCTGACACAACTGAGCGACTTCACTTTCACTTTTCACTTTCATGCATTGGAGAAGGAAATGGCAGCCCACTCATGTGTTCTCGCCTGGAGAATCCCAGGAAGAGGGGAGCCTGGTGGGCTGCCGTCTATGCGGTCGCATAGAGTCGGACACGACTGAAGCGACTTAGCAGCAGCAGCAGTGTATGAGAATTCCCATTGCTCCACATCCTTACCAACAGCAGATATTGTCTATCTTTTGATTTCTAGTTATGTTGGTCAATGTGAAGTAGTATTTTATTTGATTTTCATTTCCTTTTAATTGATCACCATTTGAATACTTTGTTGTCTGTTTGAATATCCTCCTCTGAAGTGCTTAGCCAGTAATTTTATTGTCTTTTCCTCACTGAATTATAGGAACTCATCATATATTCTGAATATAAACTACACTGTCATATGAGTTACAAACATCGTATTCAATTCTGTGGCTTTTCACTCTATTAATATCTCCTTATGAACAGAACTCCTAAATTTTAATAGAGTTCAATTTTTCAAGTCTTTAATTCTATGATTAGTATCTTATTGTGTTTTACTTAAAAAAAAAATCTTTGCCCATCCACAGTAATGAAGGTGTTCTCCTGTTGTTCTGTATCATCACATGTATTATTTTTCACATATATGTCTGCAATCCATTTGGAAATGGTAAACTCTAAGGTCAAATTTACTTTAATACAGGTTTCCAGCTGTCTCAGTTATCATTTATTGGAATAGTAAAAGCACTTTGTCCTCCATTGCTGCGGCACTTTGTATAAAAAAGACATTTGCTTAAAATGGTACAAGTCTCAGCAAGTTTGAATGCTGATAACAAAGTATCCAGTAGAGAGTAGAAGATGATGGTGAGGGAAAGGGAAAACAGAACGAACTGGAGCAGGCTACTGTGGATGTGAACTGAAGTGCAAATGGAGATGGGGACCTTAGCTGAAAACATAGATAGTCATTCATAAGGGCAATATTAGTGATAATAATTAGTAATGCTTATATCATTTACTATAAACCAGATATTTACTGTTCAAAGCACTCATACACATATGAATGTATGAGTTCATATAGGTATATGTATTTTATGTCTAAATGTTTATAAATTCATATACATGTATTTATATAAACTAATTTCATATTCTAGCAACACTATATATATTGTACACAGATATACACATACAATATTGTTAGATAAAATATATGTGTAAGTGAAATTAGCTCATATATCCTATTCTGCATTTAATTTAAAATATACTATGTTATAGACATCAATTTTATACAAGAAGTATCTTAAACAGAGTATAAAGGTAATTTGGCCAAGAGTGATGAAGCTGGAGCTGAAATCCTGGCCAACACATTCAAAATCTCTAGGTTTAAAATTTATGCTATATTTACCTATAGATACATTTTTAGTCAGATTAGTTAATAGTAAATTGATAAATACTGATTAATCATCTGTAGCTAACAGACATTTAGCCAAATATCTAATTTTGGTTATTTAGATATTTTGGCAAATATCTAATATCTATTTTCCTGTGTTTTGAGACGTCTTACTAAGTTTAAGTTAAATCTCATTTCCAGTATAATTTTCATAAATTTAGCTGTTAAAAGTAATGGGAGAAATGAATTTGATCAGTCACTTTGAATTTCCTATGTAGTGTATTTTTTTTTTTGTAGTGTATTTTTTAAAGTGAATATTCCTCCTTTATCTGAAACCTGTCACTCACAATAATACAAACCAGTTAATAGATTCAGCATTCAAAATTCCATTTTTAGTTGTATCCTGCCACACTCTTAAAATGTAAAGTGAAAACTGTGTGGAATGAATCCAAACACCACATTGGTATCTGCTTTAAACACATGCACAGTTGCTCTAGTGCTACTTGTTTTATCTAATACCATGTTTGGATGGAACATACACATGGTTTTTTAAACACACAATTTAGTCAAATTGTAGACACTAACGTCAGCATAATGTTTGTGTGGTTTTGCAACAGCAAATTCCAAATAAGCTCCTTAGCCCTCTAACCTCTGGAAAGCAAACTAGAGCATGATGCCCATCAGACATTATATTTCTCTGTTGCCCATTAAATCACTGGCATTTATCAGCCAGTTCTGTGAAATTCAGACCAATGCAAGCAGAATGAAACTTGAACTTATGTTTAATGTCATATAGGTTTGAATCACTTTCCCTAGTTTCCCTACAATTTCTCTGAGGCTTTTCATTTATGTATCCTTTAAAACTGTATACATTGGTCGTTGCATTTCAAGATTTAAAAATACTGCTGTAAATAGAGAGTTGCTAAATATATCACACATCCACTACTAATTTTCAAAGCAGAGAGACAGCATTCTAAGTTAAGAGAAAAGCCCAAGAAAAGGAATAAGCATGTCACAGCATGTTTGGGAAACGAGGCAATAAGTTAGCTGGCGCAGTGGGTGGTTGTTTAAAACCAGAGTAGGAAAAAAATGCACAACTTGTATTGGGTCACATTATAAAACCCTGGAAATTAAATTGTGATATTTAATTAATTAACTAATTAATTTTAATAGTATTTGGAGTACTTACTTCAGAAGGTACATTGCCATGTACAGATGATTCAGATTTGAACATGATATGATGTCTGCTCTCAAGGAACTCAGAATTTCATAGGGAAAAGATGCATGAAAACAAGATAATACTATATGATAAGAGCTATAAAAAGGAGATGTTTAAAATGCAATGAAGATTTAAGGTTCAGTTCAGTTCAGTCGCTCAGTCATGTCCGACTCTTTGCAACCACATAAATCACAGCATGCCAGGCCTCCCTGTCCACCACCAACAAGGCTTATTAAATCTTCCTAAGGAAATGAGAGGAGAAATGTTTCCCAAACAGGTTGCAGTTGTCTGAGCATAAGAGAAAGTAATGGTTTACTGTTCATTTCTTGTGGAGAGATCAGCAGTTACAAAAATCCAAAGGCAGATCCCTCCAGAGGCAGATATTTGAATTCAGATGGCACACTGTCAGATAACAGTTTCTATTGCTCCCTTCCCTCTAAATATCACAATGACTGATAAAATATACATCTAAAAACTTCAAACAGAAACAAATTTTTTTAACCAAAACAAAAATTTGCAACTATGAGCTTCAGCCAGTGTTTTCTGCGCTCTGATACTAAGAATAGACTAAGACAATCAATTTCACCAACTACAGGGTATATATGTATGTCAGGTGACACAAGCCATGTTTATTATATTAAATCAGAAGCCAGAATTGGTTGCTCCAAGAGAAAGGCTAAAACACTGTGTCCACTTGTGATTACTTCTCCAGTAGAAATGGGTTGGTGAGAGAAAGAAAACAAAGCCATACACGTAGGACATGGGTCAAGAGATCTGTTGTTCAGTGAATGAATAAGTCTTTTCACGGTTTTGTTACAGGGGAGAAGGGCCCAGTTGTAAATATTGGATCTCATACCAGACTGGGAGATGAGAATACAGGAGTGCATCTGCAAAATGGCTCTATTGGATCCAAGGACTACAGAGATCAGGAGAAAAATAACAAATGACAAACAAAAACCTCCTGTTCAGACTGAGCTTGAAAACAAAAGATCTAAAGCACAGAAGGAAAATTAAGAATAAGAGTCACTCTTTTACTAGAGCATAGGTAGCCAGGGTGACCTTTTTGAATAAAACCATATAATGATGAAATGCACATTCACAGACATCTTTTAAAACTAATTTTATGGAATTTCCCTGGTGGTCTAGTGGTTAAAACTTTGCCTTCCAGTGCAGGCGGTACAGGTTCTATCCCTGGTCAGGGAGCTAAGATCCAATATGCCTCATGGCCAAAAAACCAAAACATAAAAGAAGCAAAATTGTAACAAATTCAATAAAGGCTTTAAAAATAAATAATAAAACTCATTTTAAAGTTATCTGAAAAATAGGAATATGTTGAGAAGAATGAACAAATAAAACAGAAATCCTGGGATGCATAGCGTTAGTATAGCCATTTACCCTGAGAGTGTTTACCAAACCTCTGAGAAGGCACTTTGATGACTACATGTGATATGGGGGCATAAGGTGAGTTTCAGGAAACTCTCAAGTTGACATTGTTCAGATAAAGCTAGGACCCCCAAAGAGCTCTACAGAAAGTAAGGGTGAATCAAAAGCAAACACATGGCACAGTCAAGAAGAATTTGAATTTATTATCTCTGGCACTAGATGGAAGGGAAGGAAAAAGTGATATCCCCCTAGAAATCTTTTTTTTAAAACATTTTTAATAGAAGATAATGTTAATATATTAAATTTCACAAATCTAAAGTGTACAGATGTTTGAATTTCACATTCAACCACAGCAGAGATGAAAATACAAAATATTTCTATCACTCCAGAAAATAACCTCAGCTTCTTCCCAGTCAATCCAGCCTTTATCCTTGGGGTAACTATTATTTTGGCTTCTCGCATTATAGATTCCTTTCTGCTTGCCCTTGAACTTCATATAAATGTAATCATACAGTGTGTCCTATGCATGTTTGGCTCCCTTCACTCACTGTGATAGGAAGAATAATGAACCTTTAAAGGTATCATCAATCACTTCAGCTAAAGTCAAGGACACATTTCCTGTCACCTTTTCCTGTTGAAGTTAAGATGCTTGCAACAGTGTGGAAGAGTCTTATCAGAGCATTTTCCTCCATGAGGAAGGTGACAGTGGTGGATATTAAATTAAAAAAAGATCATTAATGTATCTCTCTCTGCTATATTCTGGAGGTTTTTATTGTTCCTTCCATAAGTACCTGGTTTATTATTTCACCACCATTGCTGCAAAGTTGGTTTATCCCATAGCTATAACACTTATTTTTCAGCAGTTACCTGTTCATGCCACACCTGTGATCAAGAGAGTTCAAGTGCAGGAAGGACAAAGACATTTTTGTAAAGCTTACAGAGATTCATTTTGTCATCCGCTTTGGCTCTCGTACATTACATAGGGGCATTCAGTGTGCAGCATATTTGCATTTTGTTTTAAAAAATTGCAATTTTTTTCAATACATAGTTCCAAATAAGAGTATCTTAAATGTGTTAATCTGTATTTCTGTATTTCTTCAAGTGGAAGACCAAACTGCTCTATCATGTCCAACTGAACCAAATATAACAAGGTTCCTTCAGGGGAATATGGCCAGAATTATGTGAAAGGACTTGATTTCTGCCCACAGAGAGTAGCAAACACAGGCAATTTGGATTCTCCATTTCTAGCACCTATGGTTGAAAAGTTTCAGCAGCCCAGAACACACTGTTGAATAGCAGTTTAGCTCAACCAGCAGTGTACCTGGACTAGGTATTTAGGAGACCTCTGTGAATCAAGGGCTGAACTGAACTGACTTTGCATCAGACAGCAGAGTGTAAAATAGACTTTCTCCAAATGCAAAAGGTAAAGCTGAGATGCCTTTGGGATGATGCTAGCTGTATTCTTCGATATACTATTTCCATTTGATGAGCAAGATCTTTTGAACCCTTCCTACCATATTATTCATTGTGTTCAAGTTGACACAACTTATCAGACTATCAGGCTGAAGACTAACAAGGAACCCATGAGTCAGGTATTTCTATAGAAAGTTAATAGCTACTTTTCAAAGTGGGCATGACTGTTAGATATGGCAGAGGGACAGTTGGTCCAAAATCTCAAGGAAGCCTCGAGGTGGAGCTGCTCCACTTGCCTGAGTCTGTAGCTGGCAAAATCATCCGTCACAAAGCAGTCATTATGACTGTGGAACACCAAAGGTACTAGCTCTTCTCTAAATGTTACTCTGTCCAACTGAGAGAATCCACTTGGTCACAGATGGAACTGGGAAATAAAAGCATACAAACATCAGTCCCTATCATATATTTAGTGGTCTGATAAACAACAAAAATTCATTGAGTTGAGCCAAAGATCCTCTTCCACAAAGTCACCTTAGTTTCCCTTCCACATCATGAACTCTGCCCAAACTCCCAGAAGGTGAATCTAAACACCTCCTCCCACAATGGGACTGGGTAAGATGCTGACTTCTGGCACCTGTGGCAAATAGAGTTGTAAAAGTATGAGTTTCTCCTTTTTCTGATACTTTTGAGCCTATTGAATTCAGTGCATTTGTACTTTAGTCCATTTTGGGGACAGGGAGAAATTGTCCTGCCCCTAAGTATTATTCTTTTTATTTATCTATTTTTTAATTTTAATTGGAGGCTAATTACTTTACAATATTGTGGTGGTTTTTGCCATACATTCACATGAATCAGCCACGGGTGTACATGTGTTCCCCATCCTGACCCTCCTTCCCACTTCCCTCCCCATCCCATCCCTCAGGGTGATCCCAGTGCACCAGCCCTGAGCTCCCTGCCTCATGCATTGAACCTGGACTGGTGATCTGTTTCACATATGATAATATACAGGTTTCAGTGCTATCCTCTCAAATCATCCCACCCTCACCTTCTCCCACAGAATCCAACAGTCTGTTCTTTACATCTGTATCTCTTTTGCTGTCTCACATATAGGGTCATCATTACCATCTTTCTAAATTCCATATATATGTGTTAATATACTGTATTGGTGTTTTTCTTTCTGATTTATTTTGCTCTGTATAATAGGCTCCAGTTCCATCCACCTCATTAGAACTGATTCTTTTTAACAGCTGAGTAATATTCCATTGTGTATATGTATCACAGCTTTCTTATCTGTTCATCTGCTGATGGACATCTAAGTTGCTTCCATGTCCTGGCTATTGTAAACAGTGCTGCGATGAACATTGGAGTACACGTGTATCTTTCAATTCTGGTTTCCTCGGTGTGTATGCCCTGCAGTGGGATTGCTGGGTCATATGGCAGTTCTATTTCGTTTTTTAAGGAATCTCCACATTGTTCTCCATAGTGGCTGTACTAGTTTGCATTCCCACCAACAGTGTAAGACGGTTCCATTTTCTCCACACTTTCTCCAGCATTTATTTTTTGTAGACATTTGGATAGCAGCCATTCTGACTGGTGTGAGATGGTACTTCATTGTGGTTTTGATTTGCATTTCTCTGATAATGAGTGATGTTGGGCATCTTTTAATGGGTTTGTTAGCCATCTGTATGTCTTCTTTGGAGAAATGTCTGTTTAGTTCTTTGGCCCATTTTTGTATTGGGTCGCCTCATGGGGTTGAAAAGAGTCGGACACAACTGAGCGACTGAACTGAACTGAACTGAATTACTTTTCTGGAATTGAGCTGCAGGAGTTGCTTGTATATTTTTGAGATTCTTTGTCAGTTGCTTCATTTGCTATTATTTTCTCCCATTCTGAAGGCCGTCTTTTCACTTTGCTTATAGTTTCCTCAGAGAATTCAGTATTATTCTTTTTAAAGTGACCAAAATCAGGATAAAAGCGTAGGCGAGAGCTACTATATGCCAGGAAGCAAGTGCATCCACTTTCCATTTTGTGCTACATAGCAACTTCTTGCAACCCAACCAAATGAATTTCCAATGTTTTGTTCACCCAAAACTCTATATATTGAGAGATAAGGTCATCATTAGTGACACCATCTGTTCCAGCTTTGAGAGAACTTTCATTCAGCGGTCATGGCCATTTTGCTTCCATCTGAGACTAGGATTTTGGCTCTTTGTCTTATCTGAACTTGAATCACACAATGACAGCTTTTCAAAAAAGAATCTACCTTAATATGGGGCATTTGGTGATCCATTTTTATGATAGCGTCTTTTCATTCTTCATCAGTTTTAAACATAAGGGCTAGAGGGTCTTTTAGTGTGGTGGACCTGCCTGCAAACATGTACCTATATTTCTTTGGGTAGTTTCTCCTTCCCCAGTGAGTCACCATCATCAACATTGTACCGAATATAGGGCAGTAAGAGCTCAAATACTAGCCAATGCCTTATTTATAATTTCCCATGTGAATTGGTCTCTATAAATTCTCCCCAAGAGGGTCAAAATTTACTTATAGCCATCAGAACTTCAAAACTGCACAACTTTGAAAAGTTTTACAAACTGTATATTAAATAATATTATTGCATTACTGATTACCTTAATTTGGAAATTATGCTTTAATGCTGGGCTGGAAGAAGCACAAGCTGGAATCAAGATTGCCAGGAGAAATATCAATAACCTCAGATATGCAGGTGACACCACCCTTATGGCAGAAAGTGAAGAGAAGGTAAAAAGCCTCTTGATGAAATTGAAAGAGGAGAGTGAAAAAGTTGACTTAAAGCTCAACATTCAGAAAACAAAGATCATGGCATCTGGTCCCATCACTTCATGGGAAATAGATGGGGAAACAGTGGAAACAGTGTCAGACTTTATTTTTGGGGGTTCCAAAATCACTGCAGATGGTGATTGCAGCCATGAAATTAAAAGACGCTTACTCCTTGGAAGAAAAGTTACGACCAACCTAGATAGTATATTCGAAAGCAGAGACATTACTTTGCCAAAAAAGGTCCATCTATTCAAGGCTATGGTTTTTCCAGTAGTCATGTATGGATGTGAGAGTTGGATTGTGAAGAAAGCTGAGCGCCGAAGAATTGATGCTTTTGAATTGTGGTGTTGGAATAGACTCTTGAGAGTTCCTTGAACTGCAAGGAGATCCAACCAGTCCATTATAAAGGAGATCAGTCCTGGGTGTTCTTTGGAAGGATTGATGCTAAAGCTGAAACTCCTGTACTTTGGCCACCTCATGGGAAGAGTTGACTCATTGGAAAAGACTCTGATGCTGGGAGGGATTGGGGGCAGGAGGAGAAGGGGACGACCGAGGATGAGATGGCTGGATAGCATCATCAACTAGATGGACGTGAGTTTGAGTGAACTCTGGGAGGTGGTGATGGACAGGGAGGCCTGGTGTGCTGCAGTTCACTGGGTCACAAAGAGTCGGACACAACTGAGCAACTGAACTGAACTGAACTGAATGAATTAAATATCCTTTTCTTTGGTAATACACTCTGAATTATTTAGGCGCAAAAGGTCATCATGCCTGTAATTTACTTCCAAATGTTTCTTCGATAATATGAAGAAGGAAGGGGAGCAAAAGGAGAAAAACATATACATGAAGAGAAAGAAAATGTGACAAAATATTAATAGTAATTAATCCAAATGAAAAGACCATGAGAGATTATACATTTTTGTAGGGCCAAAAATTTTCAGGCAAACTGGAAGGAAGGAAATATATAATGTATAGCATTTAAATTTTTTCACAGATACATGAGATGCATTTGCCAAGAACACTTGATAAATGATACACAGTTAAATATTATTGTAGGTTAGGGGAGAGAAGGAAGAAAAAATTAGTAATATAGTTGAAAAGAAAATTATGGAAAAAAGATGGAACTTTCACCAAGAGTTGATAGATTGCTTCACCAACTTCGGAAGCAATTTTACTACATTCCTAATTTAGAAAACATAATTCTGGTGGCAAAGAGGGTGACTGGAGATATGTTGAAGTTGGAGAGAGGAAGACAAATTAGAAGGATATTATAAAAGTCCAAGTATGATATGATGCAAGCCTACATTAAAATGAGTACAAAAAGGGGAAAATATCAGAAGTTATATTAAAGGTCTCATTTTTATTTCTTTCTCACATGATAGCATTTTCAGATTGCTTAATAGTACAGTGGTCATCTTTTTTGCACTTGCTTGCTTGTAGTCTATAGCACTTAGACATATTAAACTTCCAACTGCCTTTCTGGAAAGCTAGGTCTTATCACTGGCAAAAGAAGAGGTCACAGTTTAAGTGCTTTTCTAACATTAGTTCTGTTCCTTTAGGAATAGACACGGTTGTATTTCTATTTTTTATTGGAGTATACTTGATTTACTATGTTGTGTTACTTTCTGATATACAGCAAAGTGAATCGTTTATACATAACAGAGAGTCACAACATATATTACTATCTTCTGGTTTGTTTTCAAGAGCCTGAAACTTAAATTCTCCACCAAATAGAATAGAAACCACCTTAAAACTTCCCATTTATAACATATACTTATTCCAGTACCAGTAGAACTTTAGATCTGTGCTATGAAGTCACTTGCTTGGCTGAAATCCATTTAATTTTATTTTTCATCTAAATGTATATTGTAATAAACACCAAGATGTATACAACATCTTCTGTACAACAGAGAAACATTTTAAATATGATTAAAGCATATTTATGTCAGAATCATTGAGTGAAAACACAGGCTACCTAGATAGATTCCCCTTTCTAAATTTATTTTGCAAACATTTCTTTTTCTTCTTTAGCAGGAAGTCAGGGCAGTTGGAATTATTTTCAGTTATGATTCTTTTCTATATAAATTTACAGTGTCATATACTGGGGAAAATAAAAATACTTGTTAAAGGAAAAAAAGGAGCATGCTCAATTAATTAAAAATGGGGAAGATTCACCAAACCATCCAATTCTTTCTTCCCACAATTGAATTCAGGGAAACATTTTTGCACAGCAATCACAAATTTTACACACTATTTTATACACGTTGTCTTCAAAGTCAGTGAAGAAGTATGTGATACCTATTTTCTACTTTAAGAAATTATGTTGTGCTTATAATTTGTCTTCTAGAAGCTACAAGAATCAAAACATTGGCCTAGAATTTGGGTATACATAGTCACGTATTTAAAAGGCATCTTCCTGATTTTAGGGCAAATGCTTTCAGTTTTTCACCATTGAGGATAATGTTTGCTGTGGGTTTGTCATATATAGCTTTTATTATATTGAGGTATGTTCCTTCTATTCCTGCTTTCTGGAGAGTTTTTATCATAAATGGATGTTGAATTTTGTCAAAGGCTTTCTCTGCATCTATTGAGATAATCATATGGCTTTTATTTTTCAATTTGTTAATGTGGTGAATTACATTGATTGATTTGCAGATATTGAAGAATCCTTGCATCCCTGGGATAAAGCCCACTTGGTCATGGTGTATGATCTTTTTAATGTGTTGCTGGATTCTGATTGCTAGAATTTTGTTAAGGATTTTTGCATCTATATTCATCAGTGATATCGGCCTGTAGTTTTCTTTCCTTGTGGCATCTTTGTCAGGTTTTGGTATTAGGGTGATGGTGGCCTCATAGAATGAGTTTGGAAGTTTACCTTCCTCTGCAATTTTCTGGAAGAGTTTGAGTAGGATAGGTATTAGCTCTTCCACCACTACTGTTCAACATAGTTCTGGAAGTTTTGGCCACAGCAATCAGAGCAGAAAAAGAAATAACAGGAATCCAAATTGGAAAAGAAGAAGTAAAACTCTCACTGCTTGCAGATGACATGATCCTCTACATAGAAAACCCTA
>SJYQ01104741.1:567884-586993 GCA_006410935.1 Redunca redunca
ACTTTCTAACACCATACACAAAAATAAACTCAAAATGGATTAAAGATCTAAACATAAGACCAGAAACTATAAAACTCCTAGAGGAGAACATAGGCAAAACACTCTCCAACATAAACCACGGCAGGATCCTCTATGACCCACCCCCAAGAATCCTGGAAATAAAAGCAAAAATAAACAAATGGGATCTAATTAAAATTAAAAGCTTCTGCACAACAAAGGAAACTATAAGCAAGGTGAAAAGACAGCCTTCAGAATGGGAGAAAATAATAGCAAATGAAGCAACTGACAAACAACTAATCTCAAAAATATACAAGCAACTCATGCAGCTCAATTCCAGAAAAATAAATGACCCAATCAAAAAATGGGCCAAAGAACTAAATAGACATTTCTCCAAAGAAGACATACAGATGGCTACAAACACATGAAAAGATGCTCAACATCACTCATTATCAGAGAAATGCAAATCATGACCACAAAGAGGTACCGTTTCACACCAGTCAGAATGGCTGTGATCCAAAAGTCCACAAGCAATAAATGGTGGAGAGGGTGTGGAGAAAAGGGAACCGTCTTACACTGTTGGTGGGAATGCAAACTAGTACAGCCACTATGGAGAACAGTGTGGAGATTCCTTAAAAAACTACAAACAGAACTGCCTTATGACCCAGCAATCCCACTGCTGGGCATACACACCGAGGAAACCAGAATTGAAAGAGACACGTGTACCCCAATGTTCATCACAGCACTGTTTATAATAGCCAGGACATGGAAGCAACCTAGATGTCCATCAGCAGATGAATGGATAAGAAAGCTGTGGTACATATACACTATGGAGTATTACACAGCCATTAAAAAGAATACATTTGAATCAGTTCTAATGAGGTGGATAAAACTGGAGCCGATTATACAGATTGAAGTAAGCCAGAAAGAAAAACACCAATACAGTATACTAACACATATATATGGAATTTAGAAAGATGATAATGATAATCCTGTATGTTAGATAGCAAAAGAGACACAGACGTAAAGAACAGATTTTTGGACTCTGTGGGAGAGGGAGAGGGTGGGCTGATTTAGAAGAATGGCATTGAAACATGTATCCTATCATGTAAGAAATGAATTGCTAGTCTAGGTTCGATGCAGGATACAGGATGCTTGGGGCTGGTGCACTGGGATGACCCAGAGAGATGATATGGGGAGGGTGGTGGGACGGGGGTTCAGGGTTGGGAACTCATGTACACCTGTGATGGATTCATGTCAATGTATGGCAAAACCAATACAGTATTGTAAAAAATAAAAATATAGAATTCAAATTTTAAAAAAAGGCATATTCATCTCTGAAATGCATTTTTTAACATTACTTTGGACTTTGTAATAAATAGTTTATCAAACTCTTAGTTACAGACTCTTGTTAAGTGAATTTATAAGGTTGGCCAATAAAATAATATGTTAAATTATATCATTTGTGGTAGAGCATTTTAAGTATCTCAATTCAGTTCAATTCAGTTCAGTCTCTCAGTCGTGTCCGACTCTTTGTGACCCCATGAATCGCAGCACGCCAGGCCTCCCTGTCCATCACTAATTCCCGTAGTTCACCCAAACTCATGTGCGTTGAGTCGGTGATGCCCTCCAGCCATCTCATCCTCTGCAGTCCCCTTCTCCTCCTGTCCCTCCCAGCATCAAGATCTTTTTCCAATGAGTCAACTCTTCCCATGAGGTGGCCAAAGTATTGGAGTTTCAGCCTCAGCATCAGTCCTTCCAATGAACACCCGGGACTAGTCTCCTTTAGGATGGACTGGTTGAATCTCCTTGCAGTCCTAGCTTCTATTTAAACTCAGAACTAGTTTACAGATCATGAAAAATTAATTTTATCATATTCAGGCATCTGCTTTCCCTGTAGAAAGGGGACTGAATACCTGTGCCCAAACTCTGCACCTCCTCTCAGTGGATGTGCTGCATGAGCCCATACACACACACATGCATGCAAACACACACACACACACAAACACACACATATGCATCAGCCAGGCTTGATCTAATTTCTTTTTTGCTCTCTCTATATCTTTCTCTTTCTCTTTCCAGAATGATGGTGCTGTCACAACCTCATGAATTTGCTTCTCTAAATGCTACTTTGTTGTTACCCTGGGCTTAGGTTAGTGTGGCATTTCTTCAGTTTTAAATAACACTGATGAAACCTAGGAGATATTCTGCCCTCTTCCAATAAAGGATGGTTAGTTTTAGCTAGAGAACTACTTTATTTTTCTCATCTCTAAATTCTTGGTGGCAGGAGGTATCCAACAGGTGTCTATGGTCCATAATAATTAGAAAAAAAGAAGAACCAAGAGTAAGAATGGACCAGAATCATTAGGAAAGAGATTCATGACAAGACTTTCTCCATTAGATGTCTATTTTATTGCTAGCTTCCTTTAATATCACACACTCTGTGCTGGCTTCATAATCAAGCAAAAATCTGACATCAAGTCAGTTTCCCAAGAACATATCTCTACTTAAAAGAAAATAAAGTCATTGGCTGATCCAGATATATACACAAACTTTCCAAGTCCTGGATTCTTTCTACTGTACCAATCATTCCAAATTTACCAGTGCAAAAAGTTTAAAATGCTTGTCAAAATTTTTCTTTAGACAAAGTATAGTAATATGTTGAATATTGGGGGATAATACTTTTCAAATGTATTTGAATGCTACTGTAATTGATAACAAAAATTACTTAAAACTTTGCTGAGAACGTAATTGCCAGAACTTAGAAGGAATCATGATGGTCTTCAGTAGGTATATGGATAAATAAACTGTGATACATCCAAACACTTAAATGTCATTCAGTGCTAAAAATGAGTTTTCAACCCATGAAAAGAATTACATAAAATTCTGGAAAAGGCAAACTATGGAGACAATAAAAAGATCACTGGTTTCCAGTGGCTAGGGCATGGGTTGAGATGGGGGATGATAGGCAAAGCACAGAGAATTTTTAGGGAAGTGAAAATATGATATACATAGTAATTTCACATTGTATGTGTCAAAGACATCAGTAGGGCCTACCTATTGAATGGTGAATATAGCTTTGAAGATTAATAACCTAGATATAATTCTGAGTTTTCTTTAAAAATTTTCCTTTTCAAATATATGATATGTCAATGTTGAAATATAGTGAGCCATTATTAATTATCATCATTCTATTATTTATCATGTTACTTCTCAAGGTGACAGCTAACTTTGAAACAAGAGGACTCAGGATTAATCTTGGTAGGAAGAAAGGAAAAGTTTCAATCTGTATCATCAGTTACAGAGAATTGTCAAACAATAACTAGATAAATGGATGGATAGATTAAAGGAAAGCAGAAGAATTTTGTTTTATGTAAATAATAAAGTAGAGTCTATTCTTCTCTGGGCAAAATTCTGGTGGTCTTAGTATCTAATACTGAAATATTAACAGTACTATTATCTAATGCTGAAACATTAATATTAGTATCTAATACTGAAACATTAACTGTATTAATATTTAATACTTGTCTGCTTTATGAACTGAAGAAATTTGAAGAGTACACTAAATGATCATAATGTTGAACATACATTTACTGTAAATACCAACTGCTTATTAGAATGGTCATAAACTATAAATTATTAACATCATACTCAATTTTCTTTGGATCTCAAAGTACCACTTATGCTTAAATATCCTACCTACTGCAGTATGCCATTTTACAAGTTCCTCTTTAGTTCCCATTACTGTGTCAGGCACTGGGAATTCAAAAAGTAAGTCACAGTTCTAAAGCAAGGCATTCTAAACCTGCGGTTGTGATGAAAGGGGTACCCAACATAGCCTGAAGTGTTCCAAGAGAGACTTCAGTGCATACTCAAAGCATAAATAGAAGTTGGTCTTCAGAATAAGCTAATAAGTTGAAAGCCCTTTCGTGCAAATATTCCTTAAATATCTGATAACCTTAGCAGTCAACATGTTGAGTGGTTAATAACATAGATTGAACTCAGGTTGTGCTATGCTCAGTTGTGCCCGACTCTTTGCGACCCTGTGGGCTGTAGCCCACCAGACTCCTCTGTCCATGGGATTTTTCAGGCAAGAATACTGGAGTGGGTTGCCATTTCCTTCTCCAGGGGATCTTCCCTACCTAAGGATTGAATCCGAGTCTCGTAAATTCTTTATCAGACTCTATTCTACTATTATCTGTGTAACTTGAACTAGTTACTAAAACTCCATGGACTTCATTTTCCTCATCTATAAAACAGAGATCATATTACTAGTTCCTACATCAGAGGTATTTCTGTGAGGATTGAAAGAGTTAATACATGTAAAAACTTAGAACAGTTCTTGCCACATAGTAAATGCTGGTCAGGGATGGCTATTACCATTTATTTTCAGGAGCTGACTAAGTACTCTCTGGGGAACACTCACAAAAGCAAACAGCCGCTCCTCTGTTGCCATGAACAATCTGGCTCTGTCCCCAAGTTTTCATATTCCACACAGAAATGTATATCCCTTGCATTTGTCTGGACTCACTGTCCTGACAAAGTAATGTAGAACTCTATTGGTTTAGGACTTTGTTCCTTGGGAGCCCCACCTTTATTCCCACCTCTAGTGTTCCTACAGACTATAAACATTACTCTCTGTGGTAAAGTCATTTTTTTCTCATATGTTACAGTTTTACTGATTATGTCTGGTCCCTTACAATCTGGGACTCTAGAAACAGTCTGACAGGTCTGCTCATCAAGAGTTAGGCAAATCTCAGGGTGTGTGTTTCTCAGAAAGGGGAGCAAAAGGGTCTTGGGGAAGGTGGGTAAAGAGGGAAGTAGTAGGATGGAGAGGGTCTTAGCATTCCAAGGAGAAAGAACTGATTTCTTTTTTTTTAAAGTACTTCAACTTGGACTTAATGATTTCTTTGAGTTTAGTCCTGAAACATTCTAGTAAGTTCCTATTTGTTTACAGAAGGTAACTCACTTAAATTTGGGTAGTTGAGTTCACATTTGACCTATCACAGCCCTCTGTTCTGTTTCTGCATCCATATCCAATATCCAAGAGCTATTTGTCTGACCTAGGAGCCATGCATTCGTGTGCATTTGGCTAAAATACATGAGAGAATTTTTTAAATCTTCACTAAATTAAATTCTTCGGGAGGAAGGCTTTCATATTTCTTATTTGTCTCTTCAACTCCCATACCTAAAAGAGGTTCAGTTCAGTTCAGTTCAGTCACTCAGTCGTGTCCAACTCTTTATGACCCCATTAACCACAGCATGCCAGGCATCCCTGTTCATCACCAACTCAGGTTCAGAGAAGACATTAAAAATAATGCTTGCTAAAATACTGACTGAATGAATTAATTAATCACTTCTGTCACCAAAATTGAGTCAAGCTCCCATTTCTTAGTTTATATGGAGAATTTATCTTGTTTCAAAGCCTCCAACTCAGACTGTGTTTAATGACTGAGTGACTAACACACACACGAACAGGGGAAAGGAAGTCTTGTCATTGCTAGAGGAGTTTGCAAACTTACTCTTCCTGCAAAAGAGCAAAATGGCAAGTAATCAGAAATGGAAAAAGGTGGAAAGATAGGTAATTCTTTGTCTTATGTAGGTTACTACTCTCCACCATGGAAAAGCAGAATGCCCTGTAACCACAAAATGGTTCAGAACCGATATCTCAATGCAACTACTTCCCTATCAAGTAGCAGCAGATGTTTGTTTGTTTGTTTGTCTTTTTCCTGACATATGTACATATCTGTCAGACCTCAAAATATGAAGCAACAAGCAAGAGTGTTACATTCATCAAGAATTTTTTAAAAAGTAACTCCGAATTTTCCACAACTAGTAAGCAGCAGAATCTAGATACATGTCCCAGCATTTTGGTCCTGTATCTGTGTTCTTTACCACTATAAAAATGAAAGTGTTAGTTGCTCAGTCATATCTGACTCTGTGACCCCATAGACTGTAGCCTTCCAGGCTCCTTTGTCCATGGGATTCTCCCAGGCAAGAATATTTGAGTGGGTAGCCATTCCCTTATCCAGGGGATCTTTCTGACCCAAGGATCCAATCCAGGTCTCCTGCATTGCAGGCAGATTCTTTACCCTCTGAACAATCACTATACTAAAAAAGAAATATAGTATATGCTTACATTTTAGAAAACAAATTATACCTCTGAAGATTTTGAACTAAATTAATTGATATCTCTTGACCTCCTGCCAAAAAATTTAACAAACGTATATGCCAAGCAATGTATTCAGCACTATGTGAATCTCGGGTAAGGAATCAGCTCTGTGCCACAATGAGTGATGAGCTATAAGGGGCAGGTGTGTATAACCAATGGCAAGAGGAGTCGAATGAAATAAACACAATAATGGAGAAACATTTTTTGATGCAGGAAGGAGGCCAGTGTTAGAAACATTTGGCAATGGGTTCCAAGGCTTTTGATTTATCTTAGATATTTATTTATTTGGCAGTACAGCATGCAATATATTTGTTCCCCAACAAGGGATCAAACCCAGGCCCCCTGAAGTGGACACACAGTCTTAACCACTGGACCATTAGGGAAATTTCTAAGAAACTTGTTTAAATTAAGAGTCCAGCATTTAAGGGCCTACAATTATAAACAGAAGGTCATAATATTTGAGTAGTGGAGAGAGCACAGATCAGAAATTAAAAGATCTCTAAGTTTAATTCTTTCATTAATTAGTAATCTGAGTTTCAGTTACCTTATCTTTTATATAGATATGTAAGTCCTCCTCCCATATTTATTTACCTTTTTTTTTGGTTCATTATTTTAGGCAATATTCAGGTAGACAATGTGTAGGGATAAACAGAGCAATCAGTAAAATACTGTGAGTATTAGTATCATCACAATTCTTTGCTTTTTTTCTATTTGCTGTCATGCAACAAAACTCACTGTAGCACATGGGATGAACACCATCCATAGGTTCAAGGTAGCATTCATATGGTTAACGGAGAGAAAGAATAGATCAAATCTCTTACTATATTGATTTTTTTAATTATTTAATCACTCAATTACTTACTTGAAATGATGTGGTAAAAGGTGTGATACATATATACAATGGAATACTACTCAGACATAAAAAGGAATGAATTTGAGTCAGTTGCAGTGAGGTGAATGAAACAGAATCTGTTATACAGAGAGAGGTATGTCAGAAGAAGAAAAACAAATATCATTTATTAATACATACATATGGAATCTAGAAAAATAATAGAGATGAACCTATTTGCAAGGAAGAAATAGAAACACAGATGTAGAAAACAGACATGTGGACATGGGAAGGAGGGCGAGGAGGGTGAGATGAATTGGGAGAGCTGCACTGACATATATACACTAGTTCAGTTGCTCAGTCATGTCTGCTCTTTGCAACACCAGGGCCAGGCTTCCCTGTCTTTCATCAGTTCCCCGAGCTTGCTCAAACTCACGTCCATTGAGTCAGTGATGCCATCCAATCATCTCATCCTCTGTCGTCCCCTTCTCCTCCTGCCTGCAGTCTTTCCCAGCAGCAGCGTCTTTTCCAGTGAGTCAGGTTTTCACATCAGGTGGCCAAAGTATTGGAGCTTCAGCTTCAGCATTTGTCCTTCCAATGAATATTCAGGACTGATTTCCTTTAAGATTGACTGGTTTGAGTTCCTTGCAGCCCCAGGGACTCAAGAGTCTTTCCCAACACCACAGTTGAAAAGCATCAATTCTTGGGCTCTCAGCTTTCTTTATGGTCCAACTGTCACATCCATACATGACCACTGGAAAAACCACAGTTTTGACTAGATGGACCTTATATATACACTATCACGTGTAAAACAAATAGCTAGTGTCTATCTAAAACAGACCAAGATGTGGAGAAATGGAATCCTCATACATTGCTGGTGAGAATGGAAATAGACAACTACTGTGAAAAGTGGTATGACAGTTTCTCAAAAAGATAACCATTGCATTTCTGTATCATTCAGAAAGTGTACTTCTGGGTATACACTCCAAAGCATTGAAATGGGTATTCCACAGGTATTTGTACACACATTCATAGTAACATTATTCACGATAGCTAAAACATGGAAGTAACACAATGAATAAACAAAATATGGTATATACATACAATGGAATATTATTCAGCCTTTAAAAAGAGGGAAATTCTGACACATGCTATGATATAGATAAACCTTGAAAACAGTATGTTAAGCAAAACAACCAGTCACAAAAAGACAAATGCTGTATGATTCCACTTACTTAACTAGAGTAGTCAGCTTTGTAGAAACAAAGTACAGCGGTGGTTGCCAAGGGCTGGGGGAGGACGGAATAGGAAGTTAGCATCTAATGGGTATGGAGTTTCAGTTGGGGAAGATGACAAAGTTCTGGAGATGGATGATAATGATGGTTGCACAGCAATATAAATATATTTAATGCCACAGAACTGTACACTCAAAGTGGTTAATTTTATATTATATCTAGCATACCACAATTCAAAATACTAAAAATATTTTAAAAGTCAGTATTAGAGGACTAAGGTAAATTGCATGGCATACACTCCCCCATCTAAAAATAAATACAAAGCAAAGAGATAAGCTAATATTGGTTGATGAATGTGTTGATAAGACAAAATAATAATAATAATAAAATAAGCTACTAACCCTAACTGGAAACCTATGACTTCTACCCTAGTCTCCTAGGTATTTCTCTTGGCAAGGTCCTGTAGCACTTTATATTTGATAAGAGATCAGAATGTAGTGTGATTCAATAACAGTTTAATAAAGAAGACTTTTTCAGTACCTAAGTTTGAGCTTTGAGCTATAAAATCTATAAAATCAACTCTCTTAATATGTCCATCCTTTCAGAAAATAACTAAATAATATTACTGGCCTGTGTATGGTATAGTTGGACTTCTTCGGTGGCTTAGAGGTAAAGAATCCGCTTGCAATGCAGGAGCCACAGGAGAAGTGGGTTAAATCCCTGGGTCAGGAAGATCCCCTGGAGGAGGGCAGGGCAACCCTCTCCATATTCTTGCCTGGAGAATCCCATGGACAGAGGAGCCTGGTGGACTACAGTCCATAGGGGCACAAAGAGTAAGACATGACAGAAGCAACTTAGCATGCACGCACACACTTATTGTATAGTTAACTTGATTTGTTAATTAAATCTTCTTGCCTGATACCTGTTTTCTTTTCATAGTAGATTCTTCTCAAAGCTGTGAAAATCCTTTATTCTGAGGATGGACATCACATCTGACATAGTCACATAATGCTAATTCGTTACTCTAGATCAATTACCATCAGCAACTTTATAATGAAATTTCCTAAAACAAAATCAGATGAAATTTAAAAATGATTTTGTGACTAGGGCTCTGAGTCATGCGATCCATTAAAACAAAAACTTTCTGATATTTATACCTGGGATCGAAATCTCATATACTGTCAAATGCTCTAGTTTGTAAGTCTAAGTAGCCAGCAATATTTCTAACAAAATACAGCTAATACATGCATGAATACACAGAAAAATACACATATACAATCCATTCATTATTGTCACTTTTCTCTTGGGTATCAAAAAGCAACCAAATCTTAGTTCATATACTTTCCCATACAAAAAAAGATTACTTGAAATATTGCAAAAAGCTCATGAAAAGGTTTTTTGTCAGTTGTCCCCAGCTGACTTATCAAGCATGTACTCCCTGATTATTTTCCTAAAGCATATCTTTTATCACATCACTAACCTGCACAGAAACCATCAAGAGTTCTTCATGGCCTGAGAAGTGAACCCAGAAACCTCACTCAAACAGTCCAGTGCCTGTAACAGTCTGCAACTTCCTTCTCCAAGTGCCCTGCACTGTTTGACTTTATTCAACCTCCTCTCTAAACAAAACAGGCAACCTGCCATTCCTGAACAAACCTAAAATTTCCATTCCCTAGAACTATCGATTCTGCTTGGTTGCCATGCAATTTTATGTATCTATATTCCACTCTTCCACATCTAAGTGTGCTATAATCATCTTGCTTAGCATTGTACTAGCGTATAGAAAGGAGTACACATACAGATGAGCTTTCCTCCACTGGTTTATAAATTAATACTAAGTATGTTGTGGTATTTGTTTAAAACTTACAAAGCTAGACAGATATTTTGGCTTTCTAGGAATCTGGAAGTCAAAGTTATACATAATTTTACATAAGTTTCTCTTTCTGGAAGTAAGTTTAATGAAAAAAATGCAGTCATTTTCAACTTGTTCCTCTGGAATTTTTGACCTTTGAGGAATAAAAAGAAACTGCATACACAAACATTATTTGTATATTCCACAAATATTTATTGAATACCTTCCATGTACTTCAAATTGTTGGAGAAGGAAATGGCAACCCATTCCAGTATTCATGCCTGGAAAATCCATGGACAGAGGAGCCTGGTAGGCTACAGTCCATGGGGTAACAAAGAGTTGGACACAACTGAGTGACTTCACTTTCACTTCACTTTCACTTCAAATTATAGATGGTAATCCAATATGATGGAAAAAAATATTAATACATTCTTTGGAGTAAAGAGACATAATTATAATACAGAGTAGAGAGTACTCTTGCCTGGAAAATCCCATGGATGGAGGAGCCTGGTAGGCTGCAGTCCATGGGGTCACTAAGATCGGACATGACTGAGCGACTTCACTTTCACTTTTCACTTTCATGAATTGGAGAAGGAAATGGCAACCTACTCCAGTGTTCTTGCCTGGAGAATCCCATGAATGGAGGAGCCTGGTGGGCTGCCGTCTATGGGGTCACACAGAATCGGACATGACTAAAGTGACTTAGCCGCTTAGCAGCAGCAGACAATGACATATTGTAAAAAGAGAGAGACAGAGAGATTGTGCCTACTTGGGAGGATCCCAGAAAGCTTCTCATTAAAGCAAGTTGTTTCCATTTTTCTTCAGCAAATGTCAACCATAATGGAAAACCATTAAGACATTTAAGTATAAAACCCTTCATCATGAATCTGTTTCCATGGTGTCAATTCTACATGTTTATATAGACTATTTTCTTGGTCTCATGAAAAAGATTTTAATAAATTTATGCACATAAAAACACTGAAAGTTGCATATGCCACAAGATAACAGCAGTCTTAAATATTAGTGATTTGGAATATTACTGTATATATTCCTATCCTGGAATAGTTCTCTCTTTGAGATTTGGGGAATTGTTTTCAGATTATTTTGTCCTCAGAAACTATTGATGTTGTCTGACTTCATCAGCACAAAATAGGTCCATAAGTGGAAGGTTAAGTGTTTATTTCAGGAACTACACTTGTCTTTCACATATGGAAAGGGCTAGAGGTGACTTTATGAGTCAATTGCAACTCATTTCAGGGCTCCTCTTGCCTTTAGTGTGTATCTTAAGAGATGTACTCCAGATGCACTTTTCTTCTTTAGAAAAATATATGAATTCCTGTGATGAAGGGAGAAGCAACCAAGAAATCCTGCTCAATTAATACATGTTGGAACATTGCCATTAACAAAGGATAAATATAGTCGTTTTTTGAGATGTCAAGCAGAGCAATGGATTTTTAAAAATATAGCAAATGTTTATTTAGTTCCTAAAAGTGCCACAGTGTCAGGCACAAGGGACATTGCAGTGAAATAGGCTAATGGTCCATGCTGTCCATACAAGACACGTTGCAAGTTTATGATCTATGGGTTACAAGAAGAGAGAAGGTAAGAGGTTGGAGAAGAGAGGAGATAACATGCAACTGATTAACAAGCAAACAAATTTCAAAACATAATTTAAAATAGTGACAAGTTTTGAAGACAATAACTCAGGGCTATCTGATAAAGAGGAAACTGGCAGAGACCTTTAGTTAGGTGGGTATGGAAGGGAGTCATATATAAAAAGGTGATGTTTGAGCTGATGCCTGAGTAACCAATTTACAAAACAACAGCCATGTAACAATCCAAGCACAAATGCAGTTCGGGCAAACATCCTAAGGCGGATCATAGGTCGGAAGATTCCAGAAGGGGGAAAAAAAGGCTAGTAGAACAGAAGCATGGTGACTGAGGTGGGGGGGGTGCTTCAAAGTGTAATTGTGAGGTTTAGCAAGATCGTTTAAGATTATGTAGGAAGATCTTTTAAATCTGTGTAGTATATGTAAGCAGTTTGGATTTTATTTTGTAAAGCCCTGATTTGAAGTCATGGTAAGGATTTCTGTATAGTTTTGCATACATTAGTGAAATGAAAGTTTGATGTTTATATTTATTCAAGCAGCAATGGATGAGGAACTCCTATGTGCTAGAGTCTGGAATTAAAGCAGAAAGTAGACAGGAGGATAGACTTCGTACTTACTCTCTAAGAATTTATAGAGTGATAGAAGGAAAGCACTAATAGTTCCAAGCATATTATATCACATTTATAAAATGTTTGGGATCATCTAAGGACTGATATACCTTCCAGTCAGTAATATCTTTTCATATAATATGGAATATAAATTGAGCCTTGAAATATAGATGAGTTGAGTATGGAAACAGAGGCATGGGGAGGTTCTGAAAAATGGATTATGACAGAAGGAAAAATACAAGACACTTTATGGATTGCAGTGAACAGTATCCAACTAAGTATTGATACTGGCCTTATATATGAGACAATGAAGTAAAATTTGTTAACTCACTCATTTATTCAGTGAATATTGAGCGAGTACTGTGTAAGAGGTGCCATACTAGCTGCTAGTGAGCAGTAGTGAATGAGATAAAGTTCTTGTTCTTATGGAGCAGTTCAGTTGGTGGGAGGGGTTAGATAGACAATAAACAAATAAGTAAATACAGACTGCAAGGTGATAGTAAATGCTATGGAGGAAAATCAAGCAGAGAGCAGGAGAAGGTAGTTTGTAGGTAGTTAAACTTGTCTAATAATTGACATTATAGCAAAGACCTAAAGAACATGAGAGAGTGACTCATGCAAACACCAGGGGAAGAGAATCAAAGCAGAAGAAGCAATCAGTAGAAATGCCTTGAAGTGAGAGCACACTAGGAATGTTCAAGTACAGAGACAGGTGTAAATACAATATTGGATGAGTTGAAAGCGATAGGAAATGAGGTTGCAGAAGTGCTTTGGGAAGGAGAAGATATAGACATGAGCATCTGGTAGATGATAGCAAGTTGGGAAGCCAGTGGAGGGCAATCAACACAATGGTAGAATGCTCTGACTTTCATTGCCAAGAGACGCTATGACTCATGTGGTGAGAAGATGAGCATGAAACAGAAGCAGTAGGCTATGGACATTATCCAGGTGAGAGGTGGTGGTGACATGGATCTGGATCTTGATGGAGGAAGTGATGAGAAAGGTCAAATTGTGGAAATACTTTGAACAACAAAGTTTAACAATGGGTCAAATATTGATAAAAGTAAAGTCAGATTGACACCAAGTATTTAGCTGAAGTAACTAGAAGGATGGAGTTGACATTAACTCAGAAGAAGAAAACCCCAGAAGAACAGGAATTTGTTGGACAATCTAAATGACAGTTATAAACACAGTTTAAGATGCCAATTTGTAACTAAGTAGGGCTTTTGATGGGCAGTTGAATGTATGGGCCTCGAGTTCAGGGCAAATGACTGGGCTGGAAATAAAAGTTGGGGAGTCATCAGAAGACACATGGCCTTTAACACTTTATGACTGTATTATCTGAACAGTATGAGTAAATCTAGTGAGAAAAGATGAAGTTAGTCCTGAGGTACTACAGATTTAGAGGCCAGACAGAGGAGGAAAAAATCAGCATGGAGAGGAGTTCTAATGATGAAGGAAGTAAAAAGTGAATCAAAAGGAATTAGTGTGCCAATAGATTAATGAACATAGAGTAATCAACACCAATAAATGCATTTAAGTTATTTGAGAATTGAAAAGTCCCCATAGCATTTGGTATTGCGGAAGTAATTAGTGACTTGGCAAGAACAGTTAGAGTGGAGTGGTGATAATTAAAACCTCACCAAAGTAGGATTAAGACAGAAAAGATAGAGAATTAGTGAAAGTTTACTCCTCTGAAGAAATGATGCTTTTGAACTGTGGTGTTGGAGAAGACTCTTGAGAGTCCCTTGGACTGCAAGGAGATCCAACCAGTCCATTCTGAAAGAGACCAGTCCTGGGTGTTCATTGGAAGGATGCTGAGGCTGAAACTCCAGTACTTTGGCCACCTCATGCAAAGAGTTGACTCATTGGAAATGATCCTGATGCTGGGAGGGATTGGGGGCAGGAGGAGAAGGGGACGACAGAGGATGAGATGGCTGGATGGCATCACCGACTCAATGCACATTTTGGGTGAACTCCAGGAGTTGGTGATGGACAAGGAGGCCTGGCGTGCTGCGATTTATGGGGTTGCAAAGAATCAGACATGACTGAGTGACTGAACTGAACTGAACTGAAATTTTCTGAGGGGGGCTTCCCTGGTGATTCAGTGGTAAAGAATCCGCCTGACCATGCAGGAAACGTGGGTTTGATCTCTGGGTAGGGAAGATCCCCTGGAGAAGAAAATGGCAACCCACTCTAGTATTCTTGCCTGGGAAATCCCATGGACAGAGAAGCCTTGTGGGCTACAGTCCAGAGAGTAGCAAAAGAGTCGGACACAGCTTAGGGACTGAGCACGCACACAGGTGGGGTAGCAAATGTCTGTAGAAATTTTTTTCTAATTGCTTTTTGCTGCTCAATGAAGTAGAAGGAAATTTTATCAGCTGAGAGTGAGGCCAGAAAGGAGGTGGTTATAGAGAAGACTTAGAGGAGACCTCTAAAGAAGTAGGAAGAAAAAATGGACACTTCCCTAAATGGGCTATAAGTCAGTGTAAAATGTCTAAGGTTAGCAGGCATGTATTTAAAAGTGGTGTCATTAAGTAAAGAATATGTTTTACTCATTATGATTGTAGAAGCAGTAATGAATTTAATCAACTTTAATTCTGTGAAATTAGTATTAAGTGAGGGGCAGTATGATGCATGGAAGAATTCTAAACTATTTGAAGACATAAGGGATATAAGTACAGTGAAAACATGATAAGATAGAAAAAGTATAGTTCCTGAAATACTGGAGTTTAGATACAAGGAAGACTGATTTGGAGCTGGTGAGTTTGAAGATATTATGATTACTCATATTTGATAAAGTCTAGTTGTTTTCCTCAAAGTGACTAGTCAAAGTTGGACCATAAAATGAAATCATTTACAAAGCGGTAAAGAAATCAGGATAAAATGATTAATTTCCAGTATATGAAATAAGGGCCACAGATTTCATCTTAGAGTATGTGAGATACACTGAAATTTTTAAGAAAAGTGCCATGATAAATATTTTGAAACAGGTAATCAGGGGAAGGGGACGTGGACAGAAACTGAAACTAGGAGAGAAAAATGAGCAGTCTGATAACACCTTACAGGGCAAAAATGCAAAGGCAAAAACTGAGAAGAAGTTGGGTTGTGTAAAGAAACATACAGACTGGACGCATGGTCTCAAGAATTTGGCATTAAAATCAGGTAGATAGGCTTGTAAGTAAATAATTTTGACCAGATGTGATAAACGCTGTGTCACGGGTGTGCACAAAATGTTATATAGACACGAGAGGGAATTAAACAATTCTGACGGTTCTGCAATGAGCAAAATTGAGGGATAAAGGAAAAATTTAACTGAAGACACAATTGTTAGTTGAAAATGGGTGGTCATCTTCCAAGCAGAGAAAGGTAGAACTGGGTGTGCTCAGTAGAGAGAAGAGAAAGCTTAATATCTAAGCAGTGCAATAATATGGCATGTCTAGTAGATACGGCTATTTTGGATACATCTTAGCATGGATGCTAGAGGGGACATAGTGGGAAATAAGGCTAGACTTAGAAGCTGAAGCCAGTTGTGAGTAATTTTGAATGGCTACCAAAGGGATTTGGACCCTATTCTTATGTGTAATGAGTATTCACTAAAAGTTTTAATTGTGGACTTTCAAAGGTTTTGTCTGCATGTGTGTATGTTTGTTTGTGTACAGTAAGCATGTTTGCCTGTGTCTAAGACAGTGGATTATGTTCTCTCTCTCTTTTTTTTCTTTTAATAAGCCTGAACTTATTTGGTCACACTGATCTCCCATAAAATGAGTGACAACTTAAACTGATGTGTGGTTAAAATACTTGCCCATTAAGAGGACATAATGAGCCTTCCTTTCTAGGAATCCAGTTGGAAATGTTGGCCTCATCACTAGTACATTCTCACAACTGAAACTGATTGACAATTATGTGATAGGGGCAAACCAGAGCCTGGCCAATATCATCCAGCATTTAGATTCTCTTTGAATCCAGTTCCACATTTGTATAATGGCAGGTTGGAGATGGACATATTTGATAATTCTAAGATTTGTTCCATGTCTGAAAGTGTGATGACTCCATGCAAAGAAGGAAAAAAGGCAAACTATAACTAAAATTTCACTATGATTATCCACATATCAAAAAAATGAAAGCAGTTATCCTGTTTTTTCCAAGTCAGGAATAAAATGTAAAATACTGTTGTCCAAAATAGAAATTGGTTAATATACTATTAGACCAACATTAAATAGGCACAAAATTATTAATATATTGAATGCTAGTACCTATATATTGATTTTCAAAGATAGTTGTGGCACATCAGTGTCTGGTCTGGTTAGCATAACTTTCTTGATGTTCAGTTCTTACTGGATTTATTTCATTTGAACTCAAAAGAATAAACCAAAACTTTAAAATAAAATTGGCCATTTTTTCCTGTGTTTATACATTTTTGTAAATTTTGTGACAAAGTTTTGTAACAAAACCATAGGTCTCAGTGGGTGCATGAGGTTTAAGTGGTTTCATCTCAAACTGGAACCAGATGTGAGGACTGGTGAAGTGACCAAATGTCATATTACGAAACCAAAACAAAACCACTGTTCACTGTCTTCGTCTCTGCTAAGCACCAAAATGATGTGTTTCAAGGACCAGCAAAGGTCTGAATGAAATTTGTCTTCATTGGGAATTAGGATTTAATCCAAGACCAGCAAAGAGTAAACTCATCCAAGGGATTTGGGTGAAAATTTGCACCATAGATTTCAGAGGAAACTGCTAACTGTTTACCAAACCCTTGGAGCCTGATAATTAATGATATGGAGGTATTTTCACAATTCTACATACCTTATTCATATCTTTTTTAATATTCTGCTTCTTTTATACCCCTAAGTGAGACAACTTTCACTTTTCCTCTCTTCCAGTTTCATCACTACTCATCNGCACTTGACATGAAGATTCCATTCTTTCATTAGAAATCATTGAATCCCTTTACTTTATAAGTGGGAAACTATGTCTCAAAGATATTTATTATATTATTATACATAAATATTTGATTAAGTCATACCATTTATTGGAGGCTTAGAATTCCTCTAAATTTCTACAGCTTTAAGTATATATAACCAAATAATATTTACCATAACTACAGAAGGGCACATCCCAGATTATAAACATTCAAGCTTGAACAATATAATCCCACACTGAACACTGAGGGAGATACCTATTAAAAATTCTAGCATGTGATAAATGTCCCCTGAATGCCACAATGTTACCTACACTGATGCTTTCTTCATAGGTCCAGAAATATGGAGGGGAGCAGCACTCTTTTTCATGTCTCTAAATGGTTTCAAAATCTGAAACTAGCACTTTAGTTTCACGGGTTCTCTACTATTATAACAAAAGATATTTTTATTCTTGTAGCATTCAAACAACCTAAATTTTCTAATTCCTCCTCATCAATTATTCAGCCAGAGAAGAGTAGCAAGATAAAGTTTACTGTTCTTTTAACATGAGTAAAGTTTTCAGTGTAGGTAATATGAAGTCACTTGAAATCAAGTAGTGACCTAGGAGATAAAATAATACAGTAGTCTAAAATCTTGCATATCATATAAACCAACAACATTAAAACTCAGAAAAAGAAAAAAATTGGATAAGACAACCCAGCACCTAGCTAAGGTTGGAAACCAACTTGTTTTTGTTCAAACACTTGGCTAAAACAAATGTTGTCCACTTTCCATCTACAAGAATTAGTAGTTCTGCCAATAGCTGCAGTTTCCTAGGCCAAGACTCTCTCACATCTCATAAATCTTCTAAGTACAGTGGTGAAAAATTCCTTTTAAGGTTGTAATTGGTTAAAAAAAAAAAAAGGTCTGAAAAGAAAGACAAAATAATTGTTTCCTCTCCTGAAAAATGTAAAGGGCTTACAGGAAATGGCATGAAATTAGGACACCTAAACAGCAATAAATATCTATAGATGAGTAAGCCCTTTTACATCCTGGAAGCCATGGTATGATATATTCAGGATGTTGTTGAATTCTAAAACACTCTCTAACCCAAACTTATAAATAGCTCCCAAGTGATTGTTTGATTTCCTGACTTCCCCTAAGGGCAACTGGCTTCAATACATAATCCTTCAATAAACTGGCAAAGTTTAGTAAACACCAAAGTTGGCAATAGACAAGGATATATGGATTTAAGGTAATAATGGCACCAACATATGAGGCCTTCAGAAGCAGGGATTAATATTCTAGTAATTGGCTTTTCACCTCTTCTACAATGGTATTTCCATTCTCTGAATTTATAATCTTAGTAGATACCATTATCTTCATTTATATTGACTATTATTCAAAAAATATGAAATTGAACCTGCATTCTACACTTCATCAGTTTATAGCTCAAATAATAAACATATATTGATCACCTAATATATTCCAGGTACTATGCTAGGCTCTGAGAATATAAAATGAAAAAAAAAAAAAAAGTGGTTTTCTTTGAGGAGTTTGCATGATAGCAATTCCAGAAAATGTAGAAGACAGGCAGAGAATTAGCAACTTTCATTTATTAATTTTTAAGTAGGAGGAGCAGCAACAGAAAAGAGTAATACCTTACTTCCACAAGGCATACGTTCAGTTGCAGAAGTCAAATGCCCCCTGAATAAGGACTTCATAAAATAGTTTCCTTATATCAAATTCCAAATCCCAAGCCTAGCAGGTGAAAATACATAGATTTTCATCCTCTCATATCTCTAAAGAAAAGAAGGCTACAATTTGTTCTATAATGTTGGCTCCTTATGAAATTACAAATGAGGAAATGAGGCACTACTCCTTTAAACTTTATTATAATAT